>JBCEWD010000009.1:8093664-8113249 GCA_039654425.1 Cataglyphis rosenhaueri | reverse complement strand
AATCTAGATTTTTCAGACAGCAATTTTACAAGATTTCGAACGAATATTAGTAGAAAGAATAATATAGATCAATTTACGTTGTGTAGAAAATGTTTTGTATATATATTAGCTGATTATTTATAAAGACGAAAAAGATTACCTTTGATATAAATTATCCACGAAAATTCCGTGCAGATCAGATGAACGGCAAACTGGAAAGAGCTATTTCTTTTCAGCAACATGGCTTCTACAGACACACACAGGACACGGAAATAATTGTTGCGCGCAAAATTTAAAAGTGAAGCTTATTACAAAATATATTATATAACATTAAAGTAATGCTAACGCAATGTTTGTCATATAACAATGTTTGTAATATTTCCATTGTATTGCTGTTATACTGTTATAAGCAGTAAATACCAAAAAAATATAACAATTTTAAAATACTTAATAATAGTTATATTGCAGTTACAAAAAAATAATGTAATATTAACATTAATAACGTATCACTATCTTATATTACGTGTTACTTGTAGGTTATATAATAATTATAATCTGTGTTTGCTGGGAATTATAAATCTTTTTTTGTCTTTCCAATAAAGATAAACTTCGCATTAGGATTTTTTTTTTGATATCTTTTTGAATATTATGATAAGCTTTATGAATACAATAATAAATCTTTATCATCGTTAGTATATCAATATAATCGATATGATCGAGAAGTCATTATTATAAACATATTATAAACTTTTACACCACATAAATGTGAATGTTTAAACAGGATGATCCGAAATAGGTATAGTGCCCTTAATAGGTTATATTCCTAAATGAATTCTAAGACGATTTTTCCTTTACGAAAATTTTTCCGAAGCTTAGTTTTTAAATTATAAAAGGAAATAATGAGCGGAACGAGTACAGAAAATAGGTAGGGGTGACGCAACTCATCATCTGATGCAAGCGCTTACACGAGGCGCTCGCTACAGCTGATCGAGCGGTACAGCGTACTCGTCCCGTAATTCGCTATTTCCTTTTATAATTTAAAAACTAAGCTTCAGACAGAATTTTCGTAAAGGAAAAATCATCTTAGTAATCATTCAGGAATATGATTTGTTAAGGAGAAATAACTGTTCTGCATCACAGTTCGATCAGTTTGTTATACGCGATGAGTGTGTGTGTGTGTGTGTGTGTATAGATGTGTGGGTGTGTGGATATGTGCGCGTGTGTCTGTGTGTGTATGGGTGTGTAGATGTGTGTGTGTGAAAGAGAAAGAGAGAGAGAGAGAGAGAGAGAGAGAGAGAGAGAGAGAGAGAGAGAGAGAGAGAGAGAGAGATTGTGTACGCGTATTACATAAGCATTCTCATACACACACACACATACAAACGCATTCTCATTCCCTTTCTCTCTCTCTCTCTCTTTCCCCGTCTCTCTCTCCTACTCTCTCCGTCCCCCTTCCCCCCTCTCTCTCTCTCTCTCTCTCTCTCTCTCGCTCGCTCATTCTTATTCTTACTTTGTAAAGATTCTTCATAAATAAAATGTTTACCCAAATAATTGCTGCCGATAGCACGAGAAATGTTTTTTATCAACACTTGTATCGATACTTTTACACATTTATACTCACGCACTTAGACGAATTAAAAATGAGTTATTAACGATTATACCTGATCATTCACTCAATCACTTAAAGAAACGGTTAAATAAATATGTTTCTCGACACGGAGATCACGATAAATAGATTATTTCGGTTCTAGCGCTGCCGATTGCCAATCGCGAACTGCGATTGCGACCGCGCACGGTGTGTCACGTGATAGACGCGAGACGTGATAGACGCTAATACCATCTCTTACGATTGACTGAGTCTCCGCATTTCGAACGCGATAGTTTCGAAAATAAAATATAAAATAAAAAATAATAAAAAATTAATCATGACTTTTGTTTTCTTTTTTTAAATAGCTTATTATAATCGTACGTTTCGTCTTTCTTTCCCAAACAAGACAGAGAAAAAGTATTCTTATTTAATTATTATTTTTAATTATTTTAATTATTATTATTTTTAATTATTAATTATTATATTATTTTATAATATTATTATTTTTAATTATTAATTATTATATTAATTTAATTATTATTATTCGGAATTGCTTCTAATGTGCGGTAAACCAAACTCAGCTTGGCGCGACACGCCATTAGCATGACGTAATTCACGCACACGCGCGGTGTCATACGTGACAACGCGCGATGAACGCAACGGCGCCTTGCGACATCGGCACTCAATTATCAGCGCCCACGCACTCGCGAATACGCGCAAAACGATCGCCGATTCGCAGAAATCAGCCTCCGGTTTCTAGAAGAATCACGTCCGCGTACTCCGGATATGAGGAAGCGCTTTTGCATGTGAAGGAACTTTCTAGAATATCGGAGCTGATAAAAAGGGAGACAAAGCCTTATCACAGTCGTTCCAATATCTCGGATATAGACACGCTTTGGATATATCGCTTTGTTTTTTCTGAAAATAAGATATATTTGAATTTCGGCTAATTTTACAAGGACACGATTTTTGTATTGCGGATTGGTTTTATTGTTATAGACATTTTCTTGTTAATTAAATTTGAGTTTGCAAAAACGTGTAATCTTTCAAGAATCCTAGTTCTCGCCTCATCTTCGAACAATTATATTAATTATTATTTAATTATTATTATTTTTGTTAGTAATTATTAGTTTATTATTTATACAAATAGAAGATGTTCCGTGTGAAAATATGATGGTCGCTCTGAAAAGAGCGGATTGTCTTTGATTGCTCTGAAAAGAGCGGATTGTCTTTGATTACCAAAAGAGAGAATTCTTTTACAATAAATGTTTTACAATAAATGTTCGAAATGACCGCTATCCATGCTAACGCAACTTTCTCATGCGTTTCAATAAAATTCTTTCGACATTGTTCATTATTTCTTCTTTGATAGCCCAAATAACATGTCGTAATCTTGTTTCTAAATTATCGAGATCTTCGGGAAACGTTTTATAAATTAATTCCTTACAATATCCGCATAAAAAAAGATCTAAAGGATTAAGATTCGAAGATCTTGTGGGCCAACTATATCGATCCATCTAGCGTTCAGGAAACTATTCGTTTAAATAATTTGTTACAATTCTGGCGTTGTGTGACTCAGCATCGTCTTGTCAAAACATAATATTGTTTTTCTCTAATAATGACATTTCTTCCAAAAAATCTGGCAAATTATCTTTTAAAAGTTCCACGTATGTTTGGCTAGTTAAAATATCTGGAAGTATAACAGGACCAAGTATTTGATTCCCCATTATTCTGGCACACATATTTATCTTCCAACGAGTTCGAAAGCTTCTGAGTCGCGTTATTCTGGGATTCCCTTCGCTCCAAAAATGCATGTTATGTGAATTAAAAATCCCTTCTCGTGTGATGATAATGATTCATCGCTGAATATAACACGAGAAGAGAAACTGGGATTTTAATCTAGTTTCCTCAGAAAATTTTCGCAGAAAGTTTCCTGAACGCTGAATGAGTCGATATAGCCCAATACGTTGGCCCGCAAGATCTTCGGATCTCAATCCTTTAGATTCTTTTTTTATGGATATTGTAAGGAAGTAATTTATACGCTTTCAGAAGATCTCGAGGATTTAGAAACAAGATTGCAACATGTTATTTGAACTATCGAAAAAGAAGTAATGAACAATGTCGAAAGAAATTTATTAAAACGCATGAGAATGGATGGCGGTCATTTTTAACATTTATTGTAAAACCAATTCTCTCTTTTGACATTCAAAGACAATCCGCTCTTTTCAGAGCGACCATCATATTTTCACATAGAACATCTTCTATTTGCAGAAACAAAAATAATAATAATTAAAAATAATATTATAATAATTAATAATTAAAAATAATAATAATTAAAAATAATAATTAAATTGGAATAATTTTTTTCTGTCTTGTTTAGGAAAGAAAGGCGAAACATATGATTATAATAAGCTATTTAAAAAAAGAAAACAAAAATTGTTTTATTTTTTATTATTTTTTATTTTATATTTTATTTTCGAAATTATCGCGTTCAAAATGCGAAGACTTTCAGTCAATCATAAGAGATGGTATTAGTGTCTCGTGTCTATCACGTGACACACGGTACGCGATCGCAGTCGCAATTCGCGATCGGCAATCGGCAGCGCTAGTACCGACATTACCTATTTGCCATCGCAGAATCTCCGCGTCGAGAAACATATATTTATTTAACGCGTTTCTTTAAGTGATTGAGTGAATCGGTAGTGATAGAGTGTATATTTTATTAATACGTTAATGACTCATTTTTAATTCGATTAAGTGCGTGAGTGTAAAAGTGTAAAGTATTGATACGAATGCTAATAAAAAACATTTCTCGTGCTATCGTGTAGCAATTATTTGGGTAAACATTTTATTTATGAAGAATCTCTACAAGATAAGAATAAGTGAGTGAGTGAGCGAGCGAGAGAGGGAGAGAGAGAGGGAGAGAGAGAGAGAGCGAGAGGAAGGGAAAGAATGAGAGTGCATGCGTGCGTGCGTATGTAAAGGTACGTACTAACTTAAGCATTTTTGCGCGCACAAATGCTCTAGTGGACGTTTTTATTTCAACGCACACTCTGAGCACGCACGAACGCGATCCATCGTTGTCGGTTTATCAAAAAATTTATGTGCGAAACGATGCTCAATTTGGACGTATATGCGGAACTAAACCATCGTGCGCGCAAAAAAAGTTATGGAGTGGACGAATGAAATAGCTCTTCAATTAATAAATATGAGTTTCCTCTATTGTGGGATGCTAAACACGAATTACATTTTTCAAGAAATAAGAAGCTCGATGATGGTGAGATAATAGGAAATAATTTGAAAATTTATACAATTATAGCAAAACAAAAACTGATTAGTTTATTGGGATCTTTTCGTAGAGAAATGGCAAAGGGTAAAAAAAGTATTGGAACAGGAAAAGGTATTTATTTTTTTATAATTTATAGTTAATTGTTAGTTAAATAATAATGTTCTAGTTAAATATTTGATGAGAATAAAATCATAAATTAATTTTTTTTTCAACTCGTAAAGATATATATTTCAAAATGATTTGCTTTTGAAAGAATGCATTATTTATTAGATAAGGATGAACCCTGAACTACAATAGATACAGAGAACCTAAGTAGAGTACAATAAGATAATTTTTAAGTAAAATAATTTTTAACATTTTCATTTTGCCAATCCAAGCGTCCATTCGTATGGATTCGTATGAAATATTCTTTAAGTTCGTCTCGAATTTCTTTGACGTTTGTTGATTTTTGCGAGACGTTTCTAATTAATGAAATTATTGAAGTCATTTGTTGGTCTCTATCTTGTCTCCAGTTATCTCCTATTAACACTCCATGTTGTTCTGAATCTAAGTTTGTAGAAGAGATATATATGGATCGAGAAGTATTGCTTCTTTTTTAAAAAATATGAAGACAAATCACCGACATTACAATTAACTCCGCTTTCTCTGGTTCTAATAACATTGGTTTTCATAATACTCGAAACACCGCTGAATAAATTCCAAATACATTTTTAACTACCCTTCAACTATTCTGCTGAGTCGATAGTTAAAAATCCTTTCAGCTGATCCTTTACAATGTGTACCTGAGAATGGCTTCATCAAATTTTCGCCCAAGCAAATGCCTTGTCACCAAGAACTACATATGTTATTCTTGTTTCTTTCTGGCCAATTCAATTCTGGCAAATTCAATTCTGAAACCTAAATTATTGTAACTAATTTATTCCATAATTTGCAATTTTTAAAAACTCTTCCGTCAGAAATTCTGCCCTGACATCCAGTGTCGGCGTATATAAAATTATAATAAGTATCAAGAACAGCAAAGAGAATATTACTGAAAGCTGATTTATAATTTTAAAAAATCGCTTCCACTGTATTTAGGTGCTTGCGACACTACATACTTTCCATCCATTGCTCCTAAGCAATGTGGAAAGTTCCACAATTTTTCAAAATCCTGCGAAATTATCAACCATTCTTCTTTGGTTGATGGTCTAGAAATAATAAAATATTTAAAAATTATATTTTAAAATTATAATTATTATTATATTTTAAAATTATTTTTATTATTTTCAAGAGAATAATGAAGAGCAAGAAATTGATCTTTTTTCATCAAATGTAGATTCTGAGCAGATACATTAAATATTATAGAAAATCAAAATTAATCTCAAAATGAAGCAGCAGTAGTTGAAAATAAACTGATTACGGCTCCAGTGCCCCCAAAACAAAAAAAAAAAAAAAAAAAAAAAAAAAGAAAAAATAAGTGATATGAAAAACAACACGAAAATGAAAAAAGAATTCCAAATTCTTAAAGAATCGGCTTCAAGAAAAAAAATACTACCTGATAGTTGTGCTATATATTTGCAACATGTAGCCAACAAATTGAGAAGCTATAGCAATAAAACGCGGGCACAAGTGGAGCATGCTATAAATAACATTTTATTTGAAGCTGACATGGGAAAATATGATTCTAATTATCTTATTACTAATTATACTTCCATACACTTTTTGGCTAATCATACAATACCCAGTCCACATTCGTCTTCAACATTTTCAAATTCAAGCATTACTAATTCAATTTCCAACTGCCCTATATTTATGCCAAATTACAATATGCATCAAGATAATCTTCAAAATTTATATTTATTAATAATTGGACAAATATAATTGTTCTTGTTGTTGTTGTAATTGTTTATTAATCTATGGTTGATCTTTTGTCTTTATCTCTATATGTATTTTTAAATTGGCTTCAAAACTTGTAATTATTCACAATTTTGACAAATATAATGTTTGCTCTTCACGTTTGTGCGTACACATTCTTAAATTGTATGAATAAATAAATATCTGTTAATATTTTTATCTTTATGTTTTCTTTCAAGACCTAGATAAGCGCTTGACAAATTTCAGGAAAAATTGTGGATATTAATTGCTTTGAAACTTTAAACAGATACTGCACACTTGTGTATGAGTCTTCCGTTGCTAAAAAAAACGTAACATTATAGCTATTTTTTCTGAACCAGGAACAGCTTTTCTTATTGCAGTCAATTTTATTTATTTTTGATCCGATCGCGTTCAGTAGTGCGGTAGTACTATGCGGGTTCTGACGCAGATACTCTGAGGGGGTTGAGGAGCGAGGGGAACCCGCTGGGCTATGACGTCACGTGGAGGGAGGGGGGGGTTATGACTCGGGAGTATGACGCGGGGATATGACGTCACGCGGGGTGTATGACGTCACGCGAGGTATGACATCACGCAGGATAATTCGCTGCGCGATCAGTAGGTGAGGGGTCTGCGGGGAAGAGAGGAATCCGCGGCGCGATCGGTTGGTGAGAGGTCCGCGAGGAAGAGAGGGATAGCGCGCGCGTGGAATTGTATACACGTGAGAGAAGGATACCGTTTGCGTGAGAGAGGGATAGCGCGAGGCGTCTGCGTGAGTGTGAGAGAGAGAGAGAGAGAGAGAGAGAGAGAGAGAGAGAGAAAGAGGGAAAGGGAGAGTGAGAGGGAGAGTGAGAGGGAGAGAGTGAGATAGCTCGTGAGTATAAAAAGAAAAGGAGGCGCAGAAATAATTGACACTTTTTATATATAATTATAAAAATATTTATTTCAAAAATTCTGTGTAAAATATAAATGTGTGAGTGTGTGTGTGTGTGTGTGCGTGTATAATAAGTAAAATATAAAAAATTATAAAAATATAAAAATAATAATATATAAATAATAAGCGCCATCTGAAACAGATTTTATTAGTTAAATAATAATAATATTAATGTATAAATTTGGAAAAATACATACAATTAATTTAATTTGTACAAATGGGACACATATTGCACGGCAAAATTTGATGCAACAGTCTCCCGCATTGTCTACAATATTCGTCCAGTATCAATTCTTAAAGTTTTGATGTTCTCACACAACATGAATGTTGGAAAACAAGTCCAAAATGTTTAAAAAACATGACGTACAAAATTTAACATGTTCTTCTGTATAATATAAATATATACAACACATTTTAGTTTCATCTAAACCGTTTATTTCCACTCTGTTTACAATTCGTTCTTTAATGTCTGCGATATCACTACCATTACTATCATAGTTTGAATCTTCAGATAGTATGCGGTCTTCGTCCAAAAAATTATTAATATCCATTAATTGATCGTCTCTATCTGCATCGTTATTATCCAAATTATTTTCTTCAATGAACATCACTTCGTCGTCATCATCATCATCAATCACAATAATTTCATGGTCATCCATAGCGCGCAAAATCATTATAAAAAAACGTACACGATTTGACAAGAACGTCGTAAGAGGATTGATTGCATAATGTTGCACATTCCTCTCGATTATATATTTTAATTCTTTGTCTCCTCCTAACTAGAATATCACGTCTCATCTACATCATCATTTTTCTACATCTCTAGCAAAGCGTGTTGAAGAAAAGATTTAAGTTTTGTCAATTTTATGTTATAAAGGATGGAAGAAATAATTAAAATCAGGTAGATAAATAATAAAATAACTTATTTATTACAAGCATCACAAAGAATGTCATTTACAGCGCATGCTAATAATTCATAGTCATTAAGTGATTTGCTATCAAATATATCATTTTCAAGTATTGCTTTTGCCGCCATCACACACATTACTAACATTATTACATTGTAAAACGTAATGTTAATAAATTGTTTAAATTTTTCGTTAACTATATGTGTATTTTTACACAGCCAGTAATACATATGATCAATACATTTTTCAAAATCAAATAAATAGAATACAGTTTGTATTTTTATGTACAAAGAATTATCATACATTGTCATTTTTATAATATCCGAATCAGATATTTTAATCGCTTTGATTATTAATACTGGAATCCACAACGGAAATGATTGTACAAGTCGTTCAAGATGTCCACAAGTTTTTGCATCAACGATTTCCATGTTTCAAAAAGCAATGCTATTTTATTGCCTCGGTTATCATCAAGAACCAATTGCGCGCAAGACATAGCCCCAACGCTTATTCCAAATATTTGTATGATGTTGGAGTTAAGGCGTATCTTCTGCAAAGTATACGAACTGCGCGATGAGGCTCGGATGAAACGCTATAAAAAGAACATTTTAATAAATATTTATTTAAGGAAAAAATATGAAATGTTTTCAGATAATCAAAACTTATTTGTTACATTTCTTCTTCTTATACGGTGGAGTTTCATCATCTTGAATTGGAATATAATAGTTCATGCGGTTTTCTCCAGCGGGATACATGAATATATGAACTTTTCACACAAGCTGTCGATGCAATACTGAACATATTGAACATATTTAAAATATGTATTAGCGTTGAAAAATTGCAATGTGGTGAGGATTATTGCCAACGCGATATTTTTTCAATTTATAAGCGCCGACGTACGGCTGCTATTCGCGATGACATCACCCCTCAGATGTGAGATTTAATTAAATGCACAAAAAAATGGAATGTAATATAAAATTTTCAGTCGATGTACGACTGCTTCGCTATAATATCACCGCTATGATATCACTGCAATGATAGCGCGCAAAATTAATTCTTTAGGAATGTTAGTAAATAATGCAATAACATCAAGGATATCATTATTTCATCATCATTAATAAGTTTATCTTTCATATCAGCAGCAAATGATCAACCATCTTTTATATGAGATTCGCTATCAAAAAACATTGGAATGACATTGCTCCAAACACAAAATTTAATTCGTCTCAATTTTTATATGCAGTTGAAGTTATTCTCGATTCGACTAGTTTTTCTTTTAACGGAAAGTTTTATGAACAGATCTTTGACAGTCCTATGGGGTCTCCGTTATCACCTATTTTAGCAGATATTGTAATGGATGATTTGGAGACACATTGTTTGAGTTTGGTTTTGCGGTTCCTGTATATTACAGATACGTAGATGATATCTTTGCTATTGTTTCACGTACAAAGATTGACGAGATTAATGTGATTTTCAATATCACCAACGCTTAAAATTCACGCATGAAAATAGAGTCAGATTCATGTATCAACTTTTTGAACACCAGTGTTATCCGTTCCAACGGAAAAATTTTAACTAACTGGTATAGAAAACCTACTTATTCCAATAGATATATTAATTTTTATTCGAACCATCCTTTTAAATATAAGATAAACACCATTTTTAATCTCGTTGACCATCCTATTTTACTATCTGACAATCAGTTTCATGGTAAAAACATTGATGTCGTGAAACAGATCTTACTTAATAATTGTTTTCCGACACACATTATAAATCGTTATATTTATAAGAAACTCAATTTTTTGAAACACCGGATTAATAGCATTCCGGGTAATAGGGAAAGTAGTACAGACAAACCTTCCTACATTGCACTGCCTTTTGTCGAAGGCTTGAGTGACGATATTGGTCGATTGTTTAAAAATATGGGATTTACAGTGGTCTACAATATATCTAAAAAATTAAATTCACTGATTAAACGTGGCAAAGATGGGTTGCCTATTAGTAACAGAACGGAAATCGTTTATAAAATAAATTGTAAGAATTGTAGCGCTTCGTATATTGACCAAACAAAAAGACACTTGAGCACTTGGGTCAAAGAACATTTTAATAATATAAAAATGCACGCAAGCAATCTGTCCGTAATAAGCAAACACAAATTAGAATTTGATCATGACTTCGATTGGTCAGCGCCTGATATTCTACATAACGAAAAACATGTAAGAAAGAGAGAAATAGCTGAAATGTTTTTTATTGAAAAATTTGACAATACTATTAACTCCCAAAAAGATACAGAGAATTTAAATAACATATACGACAAATTAATAAAGATCGTTTAGTCGTTCTCAGTATTCCAAACATAGTGGTTGACACAATGTCAGTTTGACATTTTGATTTTTCTCTTTCTACTTTTTAATTATAACGTATGTACATAATTCTATTTATTTCATTTGTAACGTGACTATCATTATTTATAGTATTGTTATTTTAATTTCACTTGATAAGGACCAAAACCATATGGTCGAAACGTTGTGATAGAATAATCAAACAATATATTGTCAGTTTGGTCGTATAAACACTTGTCTATTAATTTATCTAGCGATTATCTGGCGACATTTTAAAATTAAACATAAGAATATATTTTTTAATATAGAATAACAAAACAGAGAAAGTTGCATATTTTATATAAAATCATAAAATAAATATTTATAAAATTTAAAAAAGAGAAGCATCACTGCTCTGGCGGCTGCTTTTGTTTGCAAATAAAAATTTAATAAATGGATTTTACAAATAAATGGTGCCGATTTAATAAATAAGTGTGTTTGTAATAGGCAATATCTCTCTTTGTCACATATATAGAAGAATATATTTTCTCCTAACAATAACATTTTATTTCTCCATCGAGCATAGGATTTTCTTATTACGTATTGCTTTTCTCATCTAACAGTTACAGCTTGTCCATAGGACATTAAAATTTTTATATTTTATTTCTTTAAAAATAATTGTAATGATTAATGAAATTTTTGCGATTAAAATGACGATCAAACGCGAATAATTTAAATAATTTTTAATGGAATACGTAAAAATTCTTATTATATATCTAGTTAAAAATGATCTTAATAATGTCATATGTTACGTCCAGACTCTTTAAACTCAGAGCCAACGGGAAGGCTCTGAGTTTAAAGAGTCTAATCTATCTAACTCCGCTAGACAAACGCTAGACAACGAGTGTCTCGAAGACGAACGAATTGGCCAGTGCTTAAAACAGTCAACGATCGGAAGGGTCGCTTTTACTCTGTCAGTAGGCCGTTCGTTCGGTGGTCCCCTTTTCGGTAAGGGAACTAAATCCCTATTACCAAGAACGAGACCTTGAGCGATATCAGGATACGAGAAAGAGAACAGGTTAATAAGCTACGCAAATTATAAAGTTAACATTATATTTATTCAAATTATTTGATATTTATTCAAAAGAGAAAGAAGAAAAAACCATTAATTATGACATAATTATTACAAATACATTTACATATATTATAAAGAATTTATATTTAGAGATATGAGTGTGAATGTGTGTGTGTGTGTGTGTGGGAAATTGTTTGTTCGCAGGTGTTACATGAGTGCGGAAGTCATCAACTGGAATCGAGAAGGACAAACTAAAATATATATTCCGGTTGGGTTTTATAATGCAGAAGTATAATTAAATAAAAAAAAGTATAAAATGAAGTAATGAGGGAAAAGATTATGAAAGGTCTTCGAATTCCACTGTAGAAGAGGGAGGGAACTTCATCCAGAAGACCTCGATAGGGACGACAAGAGGCAACAGGTCACCTGGAACAACGAAAGGGATAATAGAACCAGGAGGGGAAGTATTGAGAATTTTATAAAATTGATGGAGGTCGACTATGCCGGGACCGACGCGAGTCTTTTTTTTAGAGGAATAGGGAAAAGAGGAAATAGGTTAATTAAGTAGCGATTCTCGCGATCCAGGTCTTCGAAGAGGGGCTCCGACCACTCTTCGGGGTTACAGAATTCCGGGTTGAAATTCCGCGGTTGCTCTTTGAAGTCAGGTAGCCCTTCAAAGAATTCCCGGAATTTCCCGAAATCGTTTGACTCTCCTGGGAAGTCCGATGATTCGAGAGGCGAGGAGCGAGAGGGAGTTAAGGATTGTGGTGGTTGAATAAAAGGAGGGTTTTCGAAAGAGGGAGGGGGAGTTGCGGGTTGTGAAAATTGATAGGGGAGAGGATTTGATGGTTGACAATTGAAGGGAGGTGAATATTCAAACGAGGGAGGAAAAGTCCTTGAACACACAAGTTCTTCAAAAATTATAGGGGAACAATTAAAGGAGGGCGAAGGGGAACAAAGTTGTGCAAATTCCGGAAAGTCATCAGGTATGGATTCTGATGAGGAAGAGATGGGTGAATATGAAGGGAGAAGATTGTTTGTTGTGTGTCGGTTGATTAATTATTAGTCGTCGTGCTTTTGTTTCGAATGCATCCTTATCTAACTTAAGTTTACTGTAATCAATTTTAAATCTAGGATCAGCGGACGCCCGAGCTAGGAGTTTCCGGATTATTCTGTTTTTCTTATTACGTGCGTTCTTTCCTCATCGCCGTAACTGTGCTGGGGTAGGTTTGGTTTTTCGTGTTATGTCCACTGAAGGAGGACACGTAATGTTTAGTAAAGTAGAAATTATTAGTTTTAGGAAACAGTTTGATAATTATTTCTTTTTCTCTCTTGTCCCTTTTTTGAAAGATAATATAACAAGATAAAAGGGAAGAATGGAGTGGGTGAAAGAAATAATATTTTTTAATTAAAAGGATCCAAAGAATAAAATTTATTAATAAAGATGGGTTGAAAATATATATTGTGAATCTAAAGCTAAGTTCAAAGACTGATTCTTTCGTTAAAGATCTTTAGGTTATTCGCACCTGCCGGTTCACGAGAGAAAAGATAGATTTGGACCTAAAGCTGAGAGTGAACACTGATCCGGTATGTTCGAATCTTTAAGTTATTCTCTCTTGCCAATCTACCAAGGGAAAAGGTAATGGATGAAATTTGTGGTATGCGATATCAGGAAGAATTAATATTAAAACTACATGTATCTTTGAGTGGATATTCAGAGGAAGAGAAAATATTAAAATAATAAAAGAAGAAATTATTATCTTACAACTGTTTTCCTTGGACTAAAGGAGAGAAGGAGAGCGTAAGAAACAAGTGAAAAAAAAATAAATAAAAAAAAACAAAAAAAGGAATTAATAAACTCACTATGTATAGAGTGCAATGAGATTTGTGATGACGGAGCTCGGGTACAAAACTGCTGGCTCAGAGATCCGGTGGTCGATGCTGATGTACTTCTGGTGTGCACTCGTGGTTCATTATTCGGTAAGCCGATTGCACTGATAGAGTTATTACTATTCACGCTGCGCAAGTGAACACTTTGGTTTGGAGAGCCGCACTGAATATAATAAGAAAACAAATCACGAATTTGCTAACAGGAGCGAATATAACGCTGATACACACGAAGTGTCGCACGACTGTTGGAAAAATTTCTAATGACGCTCGCGACGAATATTCCGGTGCTTATTAACTCCTTTGCTCCTCCTCTCCATTGCTTCGTTCAATCTAATTTAACGAATAGTTTTTTCTAATCACGCCCTCCGGTTTTTCCTAGGGCATTCCTTTAAGTTTTTAAAGGTTTTTCGTAGGTATTCGTGAAGACCTTTGTTTATCAATTTAAGTTTTGATCAATGGAGAGTAGCTGCTATCGAGTAAGAGTGAGGCTTTCGTCTACGAATTAAGTCATGCCCAGTTCGCTATAATCAGCTAAGTTGACATTTCACTTAAAATTTATGTTAGGTAAACAGATAACATAACAGGGTAGTCTGGCAACCGAGCACGCGGTGTCAAATGTCAAGTTTCAACTTCGGATCATCAATGGATCATTGTTTTTGTGCTCTGTTTATTTTTTAGTTTAAAATTCTTAGGTCTGATATCCAAACTTGAGCTCAAGTATCTGTCTGTTTGTTATGGTTTAAAATTTCTAGTGCTTGATTATCTGTTATCTTCTGTTTAAAAATTCTCGAGCCTTCAGAGTGAGTTGTAACGTTTAAATTTATTGATCTGTTTTTATACTTGACTTTCGACAGCGAGATTACACAGTCTCGCTTCCCAGACTTTGTCTGCTTATTGTTTCTGTCAGACGTAGACTATTTCTTAAAACGTAAATTTATGTTACTAACGAATTTTATGTCACTAACGAATTTTCGGTGAAAGAAAACAATCATGCAATCTGCCGAATGCAATAATTTATATATTAGTAAAAAAAACATACAAAAGATATTTGTGAAGTCTACCGGACGTAACACATATTTAATGTCATTTTAAACGCAAAAATCATATTAATCCAATATAATTACTTTCAAAGAAACAATAAACAAAACAAAAGTTTCAGTTTTTATTTTATAAAATATTAGAATTTCTAAATAGTTATAAGTATTAAAGAAAACTCTTCATTTTAATTGTAAAAAATTCATAAGAAACTTTGATGCTAACTCTTTTATGCTGACGAAAGCAAGGGCGAGAAAGAATTTGATAAACGATAGAGACTAAACATTTTACAGAATAACAATATATTTTCTTTGCTTTTTATCTCGTTAAAAAAATAATTTTAATAGATTTGTCATAACCCGACCAATTTCCTAATAGATCAAATATAAAAGATTAAGTAAAGATTAAGAAAGGGCAAAATGAAGCATAATATTTAATATAGCCTAAGAAAAAGTAATTAAGAAAGAATAAAGAAATAAAAGATTAACAATAAAATTATGTAAAAGACGCGACTACGAAAAGGAAGCCACGGTCAAGATCTTGAAAACTGAGTAAGCAGCTGATGAGACAGAATGACAAGCGGAGCTTGTGCTCCGGCCAGGGTCACTATACTGCTTCCGATCCGACTAATTAATATATATATTGAGACGAGATGAGCATGGACAGCAGAGCAAAATCAGAAGAACGACAGCTCTCACGCTCGCCAAAAGTACAACGTATCGCGCCCGACCTTTATAACCGTGAACAAGTGTAAAGTGAGCAAAATCTTGTAAAATATATCAAGTTACCAAAAGATCGTGAGTACCTTATTCAGAGCGTGGATCCTTTGAGCATGCAAATTCTGAACAACCCCTTCCTCAGCGGCTAGGGGCATAACAGATTGATCGATTTCAAATTTTAATATATTTTTTATCCTCTTTTAATTTTTTATTTCTATTTTTAATCATTAAGAATAGGAAAGAAGGGCCGCTTCTAACCCACCTATTTCTTAAGAACCGGTTGTAAGAGTAAAAGAAATATATATAAAAAAGTAAATAAAAATAGAAAGATATCTCGGAGCAGAAGCGTCGGCACGGGAGAACGGCAGGGGGAGTACGTAGGGAACGGGGGAAGGCGCGCGTGTTTTCGAGGGCGAGGAGAGGAGAGGAGCAGAAGCGAGGGTGGATTTCGGAGGACGAGCCGCGGTTTCTTTGTCGGCGCCACATAGAGCACGCGATTTGGGACCGCGATCTGTTAATAGACGTCGCGACCGGTGAGCTTTAAGTAACGGAGATAACCACGGCATTGCGCAACGCTCTCGAAGACAAGCCGCGGTTTCCTTATCGGCGCCGCTTAGAGCGCACTTCTCGAATGGGATATCGCTACGAGATGATCGGACGAAGGAATGGGACGAAGTATCGGTAAAGGGCGATCGAGTGACGAGAGATCGATTTGTGAGAGAGAAAGAACGTTTTTACTTTTTTTAACGCGAAATTTAATTTACTCTTTTACGATATATTTATTCTTTTACAATATATTGATAATACAAAAGTGCGAGTATATAGATAGACGTATTACAATATTTTTTTTCTTTTATAACGGGAAATATAATTTGCGTGTATACCCTTTTACGATATACTTATTCTTTTACAATATATTAATAATACAAAAGTGCGAGTACATAGATAGACGTATTACGAATCTCCGAAGATTAGAACCTTCAGCTCGCAGTTCGATCAGCTCGTTGCGGTCGAAGTTCTCATCGCGTATCGTCGCGGGAATGAGCACGGGGTCGCGAGCGTCTGCCGCGACGTCGAGGAAATGAGCCAGTTTGTTATCGGTTTGTAGACGGTTAAATAGTTCAAGAACGCAACGAGACAGTTGACGCAATGCTCCAGATGTAATACGTATACGACGGTGTTTTTCGATATAGCCAAACGAACCTTGGGCGTTTCGAGACGGAGAATTCGGAAATTGTTTAGTCTGCCGAATCGAAGCGTCAATTACCTGATGTATATCGGTATCGAAGGGCGTGTCTCGTCGCGCTCATCAGACTGAAAGTACGACAGGAGCATAGATCGTAGATCGAGCAGTTCCTATCACGTATCCAGCGTTAACGAGATTTCCTTGCCATGACTATCTCCGAGAACGATTTCCACGAACGAAGGTCGATTGACGTTGATACAGACTTCCAGAAGCTTATATTCCGTTTTCGTCAATGGGTAGCATCTGTCCAAGATTCTGAGAGGTTGCGCGATCGCGACGTTCGCGTTGTGTCTCAGCGTTCGGTCGCTATCTTGTCTAAAAAAAGTAAACGCGGATGATCAGAAAGAAAAGCGATCGACATAATAAAAAAATATTTATTCGTGAGAAGCTTGTGACGGACCGCTTCAGGAGCGGTTTCGTGCGCGCGGACAGCGCAATCGGGATTAGGGTTCGTGAAGAGGTTGAAACACAGTTAAGTAACGTGAGTTAAAAGATACATCGTTTATTTGCCTCTCGAGGGCAATGGTCAGCTGTTACAATTTACTATTCGCTTATAGATTTTATAAAATATTCGCTTCTAACAATCGCACTGTTGTGACGCCAGGCTAGACGGTGTTTTTGCGCGTCTCATTAAAGGTCCCGATTCGTGGCGCGGGGCGCGTGCGGTAAGACGGGCGCGTGCTTGTCGGTACGTGCTGGTAGGCGCGAGGCGCGTGCGATAAGGCGGGCGAGTGTTGTCTATCCCGTATTATCGCGAGTGCCCTATGCGAGATGACCCTGGATATATCGCGGCGCGATATTTACAGGTACGCGCGAAAATGCATGCAGTCGGCCGCCGGATAATCGGCGCGAACTGCAGGGCGGCGGCCTGCAGTTGGTGTAAGCATCGGTGTTGTGGACACGGCGCGTGTTCCCAGATAATGGTTCGTGGGAGGTTCTGCGCCGTGCGCAGAGTTCGGACAGTCGGGTGTGAGGACCTCGAGAATACTCGAGGAGAGTGGCGAACTCGTCTACTCTTGGTCTTTACGGAGGTTTGTGACTGGAGTCGTCTCTGGAGCAGATAGTCGAGAATTCTCGACGGAGGCTGCGAACACATCAACCTCCGGTTTACTGTCTTTCAACAGCGGTTTCGGAGCGGATTCAGGAATTGTCTCGTGCGTACTGCTCGAGCGGATTCAATTGCCGGTCTGGTACAGATCCGTGATGTGTCGGGTTTTTATACCCCATCAGTTGTTCTCATCCCCCGCGTCGTTCTCGTCCCCCTCAGGGTGAGGGAAGCGGCGCGGGGTTTTTGCCGTTTAAGGCGTTCAGCGTTTTCCGGAAGCGCTCGGCGCTGCTTGGAGGTCGGTTGTTTTTCCCCGACTGTGTTTATTGTTATTAAAATAGGGCGCTAAACGCCTCTGCCTTTGCCCGGCTGGTGTTCGCCGGGCGGCAGACTTCCGATGGGCGACGTGTCGGGAACGATGGGGTGATGCATCGTTACAAGCTTTTCGATATTCTTACCCGTTATTTATTCGAGCTCTCTTAGAATATCCCGTATTATCTTCGCGGTTCCGCTCAGCGAGCCTCGATTGATCCTCGAAAGAGTGTTGCTGTTGCGGCAGTCCCATTGTCGCGTACAGCTCTGTTTACCGTTTCGTTCATTCGCGAGCTTCGGCAGCCGTTGTTGGTAATGAAGTGCTTAACGGCATGATGGTCTTTATATATCCGTGTCAAAATTGCCCCTTCTTCTTCGCGCCTTTGTATTCTATTTTTAAAGAGATTACGGGGAGTCGCTTCCATCGTCCTCATCGGTGCTCTCGGTCGCGTCGTTGAGATGATAGATACGACTGAGAAGATCCCGTAATTACCGTAATAGCCCGTCTGTGAAGCACTCGATACCGAGAACGCGCAGATCGAAGGGACCCGCCGAGGTTACAATATTCTGAAATTCGTTAAACGCGTAAAATTGATGTTTAGTGAAGAAATACAGATTACCGTCGATGTACCGGAAGGCCGACGTTATTGCGGATGGTATTCCGGGAAATAAATCTTTTAACGGAGCGTGTTTAACGACCAGCATGCGGCATCCGTCGATCTTCACTACTTTGTCGTCGTCGTAGATAGCGTAGGTTCGTTCCGAGTGCACGTTTATCACGGCGTTGATCTTAGAGTTTCGAGGAAATCCGGTATTGTGAAGGAATCTAGGCCAACCTGGTGTTATGTCTAGACTCTTTAAATTCTGAGCTAGCGGGAAGACGCAACCTATCTAACTCCAGACAAACGCTAGGCAACGTGTGTCTCGGAGACGAATAAATTGACCAGAGCTTAAGGCAGGTTAATGACAGGAAGGGTCACTTTTAGTCGGTCAGTAGGTCGATCGTTCAGTAGTTCCCTTTTCGGTAAAGGAACTAAATCTCTATTAATCAGGACGCGATCTTGTGCTATCTCGGGATAAGGGATAGAGAACGGGTTATGCAAAGAAAAAAAAAATTATTTAGAATTTTAAAAACATCAAATTTTCACATTTATTTAATAAAAGATATAACATTAAAAAAAGAGAATTTAATGTATTATCTAGGTTAACATTATAATTATTAATTACAAATTTTAATATATTTACTTAGTATATTTTACTTATTATATTTATTCCTTATCTTTTGAGTGTGTGAATGTGTTATGTTTGAATGAAGAGATAAAGAGAGCGAGAGAGAGAGAGAGAGAGAGAGAGAGAGAGAGAGAGAGAGAGAGAGAGAGAGAGAGAGAGAGAGAGA
>JBCEWD010000009.1:8078901-8093564 GCA_039654425.1 Cataglyphis rosenhaueri | reverse complement strand
ACACATACACCCACACAAAATATATAAATAAGGAATAATTATAACTCATAAAACTAAGGAATAACCCATGTAACCATACTAAATTAAGTAATCTATGTAATTTGTTTTTTTAAATTTCTCTTTTTATTAAATAAACGTGAAAATTTTATATAATAAACAATTCCCTTTTTTTTGCATACCCGTTCTCTCTCCCGTACTTCGATATCGCACAAGGGTCCCGCCTTGGGTAATAGGGATTTAGTTCCTTTACCGAAAAAGGGACCACCGAACGAACGGCCTACTGACGGAGTAAGAGCGACCCTTCCGGTCATTCACCTGTCTTAGGTCACTGGTCAATTCGTTCGTCTCCGAGACACTCGTTGTCTAGCATTTGTCTAGCGGAGTTAAATAGATTACGCCCTCCCGCTGGCTCTTAAAGAGTCCGGACGTAACATTAGTAAATAATGCAGTAACATCAAGTGATATCATTATTTCGTCATCATTAATAAGTATATCTTTCATATCAGCAGCAAATGACCAGCCATCTTTTATATGAAATTCGCTATCGAAAAACGTTGGAATGACATTGCTCCAAAAACAAAATTTAATTTGTCCCAATTTTTATATGCAGTTGAAGTTATTCTCTATTCGACTAGTTTTTCTTTTAACGGAAAGTTTTATGAACAAATCTTTGATAGTCTTATGGGGTCTCCGTTATCATCTATTTTAGCAGATATTGTGATGGATGATTTGGAGCACATTGTTTGAGTTTACTTGGTTTTGCGGTTCCTGTGTATTACAGATACGTAGATGATATCTTTGCTATTGTTTCACGTACAAAGGTTGACGAGATTAATATGATTTTCAATATCACCAACGCTTAAAATTCACGCATGAAAATAGTCAGATTCATGTATCAACTTTTTGAACACCAGTGTTATCCGTTTCAACGGAAAAATTTTAACTAACTGGTATAGAAAACCTACTTATTCCAATAGATATATTAATTTTTATTCGAACCATCCTTTTAAATATAAGATAAACATCATTTTTAATCTCGTTGACCATGCTATTTTACTATCTGACGATCAGTTTCATGGTAAAAACATTGATGTCGTGAAGCAGATCTTACTTAATAATTGTTTTCCGACACACATTATAAGTCGTTATATTTATAAGAGACTCAATTTTTTGAAACACCAGATTAATAGCATTCCGGGTAATAGGGAAAGTAGTATAGACGAACCTTCCTACATTGCATTGCCTTTTGTCGAAGGCTTGAGTGACGATATTGGTCGATTGTTTAAAAATATGGGATTTACAGTGATCTACAATATATCTAAAAAATTAAATTCACTGATTAAACGTGGCAAAGATGGGTTGCCTATTAGTAACAGAACGGAAATCGTTTATAAAATAAATTGTAAGAATTGTAGCGCTTCGTATATTGACCAAACAAAAAGACACTTGAGCACTTGGGTCAAAGAACATTTTAATAATATAAAAATGCACGCAAGCAATCTGTCCGTAATAAGCAAACACAAATTAGAATTTGATCATGACTTCGATTGGTCAGCGCCTGATATTCTACATAACGAAAAACATGTAAGAAAGAGAGAAATAGCTGAAATGTTTTTTATTAAAAAATTTGACAACACTATTAACTCCCAAAAAGATACAGAGAATTTAAATAACATATACGACAAATTAATAAAGGTCGTTTAGTCGTTCTCAGTATTCCAAACATAGTGGTTGACACAATGTCAGTTTGACATTTCGATTTTTCTCTTTCTACTTTTTAATTATAACGTATGTACATAATTCTATTTATACAAAATAGTAGTAAGTACAAAATTCTATTTATTTCATTTGTAACATGACTATCATTATTTATAGTATTGTTATTTTAGTTTTACTTGATAAGGACCATAACCATATGGTCAAAACGTTGTGATAGAATAATCAAATAATAAATTGCCAGTTTGGTCATACAAACACTTGTCTATTCGATAAAATGTACGAGACAAATCATGAAACATAAGAATACTCGTCAAGGTTAAAAATGTAATAATCAACAATAGTCAAAAACGTACGTGAAGAATATAAAATCATGGTAAAGAGGCACACCCTGTCAGTACTTTCGCTACAAGTTCCGAGACAATAGTCGTTAATAAGCGCATCTTATTAGCAAACATTTTTAACATAAATTTGGAAATATGACGGAAAACAGTGTGGAACAAAATCTGCATGAGCAATCTGCATGGATGAATTCCATAGAGAAGTACATTGCGTGGGAGCAATGCGTAAGATGCGACTCATATATCGAATTATTGGAAGAGCAAAGTTGCATCAAGCGTCCACGATTATCAATCGGGATTCGACAGTCACTGATTATCCGAATCGCACGACTCGAGGGATTGAAGAACTCGTTACGCAGACATTTTGTACACTCGGGTGCGGGATGCAGTACGCGACAACATGAAATGATTTGGCAGGAGATCGAAACGGCGAGAGTCGCATATTGACTGGCGCGATTATAAATCATAATTACATCGAATCTCGTCAATTTTTCGAGGATGCCAAAGACATTGTACTCAAACATGTGCAAAATGTGATGAAAAAACATTTTAGTGTGAAAATGAATACGATATTCAATGGTGAATTTGTGGCAAGTGATAAGCGCACAAATAAGAGTATCAATATGAGAAACTATAAACTCTTCCGCACGTCCGATTTACATAAGTAGTACGAGCGGCACGTTGTCGAGTCCACTCTATCATCGCTCGAAGAATTTCAGAAACGCGACAGCAGGTGGGCATTATCGCGAATACTCGATTTGACTGTAAATATAAATAAATATAATCCTATGTGCGCGGGATGCCACATAAAATTATCGAGGGAGATAATGATAAAGAGAGCGGTGATCAACGCTCTCTTCATCATTATCTTTATCATCAACGTGCAATCTAAAGACAATGCATGTTTCGCGTAATCAGTAGTCGCCGCTCTACATCCAGCTAAATTGAAAGTGGATCAAGGATTGTCATATCCACATTATACGACAGACTGAATCTCCAGAACATTGAGTTTCCAGCGACTATGAATCAAATTAAAAAATTCGAGCTTGCTAACGATATCTCCATAAATGTATATAGTATCGAGGAAAAAAACATTGTCCCGCTACGTCTCAATGATCTAAAGAGAGATAAACACATCAACTTGCTGTACGTGGAAGACAACATTGGACATTTCGCATAGATTAAAAATCTATCCAGACTCGTGAGCTAGCAATTGAGCAAGAAAGATCACAGAAAACATATTTGCGATCGGTACGTATATTTTATCTAATTTTTTTTATTAAATATAAAGAAAGAAAAATTAATTATTTCCTTTACAGATGTTTGCATTACTTTGGATCAGAGAATAAATTGCAATCACATACGGTGGACTGTCGAGAGATGAACGACTGCGCTATTCGATTATCGATAAGGTCATGTGACTCACGTTCAACAATTACAACAGGAAAGAGCGGCTTCCTTTTGTCGTGTACGCCGACTTAGAATGCGTTTTGGAAAAGTTGGAAGAAGAAAAAAATTACCAACATTATTAAGTATCATTTAGTATCGCTTATTATGTACATTGTGCGTACGACGATGCGTTATTCGCATATCATTCTCGTCGCAGAACCGATTGCATCGCGTTCGTCGAAGAACTTAAAAATTTAGCATTGCGTGTAAAGACTATTCTAACCATTAATGTCTTCATGAAATTTCAAATTTAACGCGTGAAGAATGGGAAAAATTGAATAGTGCGACTCGTTGCCACATATGCGAAAAATCATTCGTGCAAGACGATACACGCGTACGTGATCATTGCTATCTGTCAGGGCGGTATCGAGGTCTCGCGCATTCAAATTGCAATTTAAATTATAAGATCTCTTTTTGCTTTCCAATAGTTTTTATGGTCCAATAGTTTTATTTTTATTCCAATAATTTATCTGGTTACGACTCATATTTAATTATCAAGGAAATAGCTACAGCGTTCGAAAGTGAAATTGAAATACTTCCGATAACAAAAGAAAAATATATATCATTTAATGTTAAACATACAGAAGAGAAAAATCATATTAAATTTTGTTTTATCGATTCATATAAATTTTTTACAACCAGTCTCGACAAATTGGCATCTTTTTTTAATAAAGATAAACTCAAAATTTTTGGCATTATCCGATCATGATTTAAATTTATTAACACGGAAGGGCGTCTTTTCGTACGAATATATTGACTGCATCAACAGGTTAGGAGATACATGGAAGTATCTCGTAGGAGGTTGGAAGATACGTGTTTACCATCACGCGATTCATTTTACAGTTCCTTGATCGGTGACACAGTATCTAAGAGCGATTACGCGCACGCCGAGGACGTTTGGAGGCTGGTCTCCATTCAAACGCTAGGCGAATACAGCGGTCTGTATTTAAAAACGAATGTCTTGTTATTAGCAGATATTTTTGAAAATTTCCGCGAAAGTTGTATCAAAAGTTATGAGCTCGACTCCGCGTATTACTATACTCTTCCCGGATACACGTGGAACGCCATGTTGAAACATACAAATATTACATTCGAATTACTTACAGATATCGACATGATTTTATTTATCGAATACGCGGCGGTTTGAATCAATGTTCAAACAGATACGCGCATGCTAATAACAAGTACATGCAGTCGCACGATCCATCGAAATCTTCATCTTATCTAATGCACTTTGATGTAAATAATTTATACGGATGGGCAATCTGTCAACCTTTGCCCTATGCAGATTTTCGATGGATCGACAACATATCCAATTTTGATATATCCAATCGCGCTCGAATCGCCTAGGCTATATCCTTGAAGTTGATCTCGAGTTGATCGAATTGATCAAGTATCGCAATATGTTCACGATGCGCACACTGACCTACCGTTTACCGACACGCGATAAACCACTTGGTAAACGGCAAGATAAACTGCTCGCTACCTTATACGATAAGAAGCGTTACATAATACACTTTCGCAACTTGCAGCAATGCACGCGACACGGACTTCGCGTTACAAAAATATATCGAATATTACAGTTTTCACAATCTCCATGGCTTCGCAGTTATATCGAACTTAATACACAATTCCGAACACTCGCGAAAAATAATTTTGAAAAAATTTATACAAATTAATGAATAACGCGATATTTGGCAAAACGATGGAAAATACGCGATCATGTTAATGTTAAGTTCGTGACATATTGGAAAGATATGGCGCGGAGACAATGATCGCAAAATTTTCACGGTAGAAGCGTTTTCGGAAAATTTTGTCGCCGTTGAATTGCGCAATCTCGAAGTAAAATTCAACAAATCAATCTACGTCGGCATGTGCTCCTCGATATATTCAAGACATGTTTGTACGAGTTTCACCATGATTACATGGTACCATTATATCGAGAGAAATGTAAAGTCATGTACCGACACCGACAGTCTCATATATCACATAGAGTGTGAAGATATATATGAGAATATAAAGCGCAACATTGAAAAAACTCGATACGAACGATTATGCAGTGGACAATGCGGTATACCGCTTGTGTATAAAAAGGTACCGGGTTTAATGAAGGATGAAAATAATGAGGAGCTATCATGACCGAATTTGTCAGGCTTAGGGCAAAAATGTACGCGTTGCGAGTAGATGGCAAGAAGGACGTGAAAAAGGTAAAAGGCGTCAAGAGTCGTCGCGAGAATGATAACATTTGACGCGGTGTTTGAACGAAGAGATTGAAATGACGCGTCAGCAGTCTTGTATAAGATCTAAATTACACGAAGTATATACTATTCGCGAAATAAAAATTGCTCTAAGTCCGTACAATGACAAGCGGTACCCAAAACCCCCGACACGCTACCGTGAGGATATTACAAAATACCGTTGTAAATAAAAATGTATATTTATTGTAAATAAAATTATATTTATTTTAAATAAAATTATATTTATTGTAAGTAAAATTTATTTTTTTTTGTTAAGTATATATTTATATTTAGAAGTAGAATATTTTCACCTGATAGTATTTGTATAAAATATCTATAATATTATTGTTTACATTTTTAAAATATATTATTTTTATGTATCAAGAGTTGTTTGTTGCATCAAATCCCAATCATTTCACATAAACCTCATCCCTTTCTGTGTATCACCTTTTCCACGAGATGTACGTCGGGATTAGCAACGAGATGTAGTTCATATTCGTAAGATCTTCCGCGCGAATCTTCGAAAATATAAGTCACGGGATTAGTTTTCTGTACTTTGACAATCTTAAACACTTCGGTGGTCCAATTTGGTGTGTAACCTTTGTCAAAGATAGTCTTGAATTTACTCACGCGTACTGAATTGCCTTTAAATCTTGCAGGTGCAGCAATCTTTACATTGCTGTATACTGTATTTAAAAGTTTATCGGCGATTGCGTGAGTTTCATCGATAGTTTCATATTAATAGTGCGATGTTTTCGCACATTGAAATCTCCAACGAGCTATGATAACGCGTCGATCCATTTGTAATTTCCATTAAGCGTAAATTTTCCACATATTGTTCTTTAACGTTCAGTTAAATCGTTCCACGACTGAGGCTTTTATAACAGAATACGTCGAATAATAATTTAATATTATGTTTCTTCATAACTTTTTGCATTGTAAAATTCTTTTCCCCTGTCGGCTTGAAAATTTTTTGGACATCTTCCATCATCTCGAATTATCTTTCCAATCGCCGACATTTCGTTTCCACTCTTACTCTTGAACGGTACAGCCCGATACACACATACTTGCTCAACACATCGATAACTGTGAGTATATAATTGTAGCCTTTGTTGAATTGTGCATATGGACGCATCTCGACCACGTCGGCCTGCGATAAATCGTCGTATCCGCGTACTATGACACGTGAAAAAGTTTTTCTCGCAGAAACATGCAATTCTTTCACGAATAGCTGTTTTTCAGAGGTCTTCCGTGACATATTTGATCGAGGCATAATTCGTAATAACACTGATTTTACTACGTATACTTATTTATGTATCTTTCGTCGAATCAGATGTAATCTGTGCACGTGCTGCATACCGGAGCATTTTCTGCATCTCATCCACCCGTAGCGTCTGCATATTCGTCTCGAGCATGATTATGTTTTTCTCAAATTCTTCCAGATGATCTTCCAAAAACTTGATACTCATTTCTACGTATTGTTTGTTTGCGGCATCAGTATCATCTTCCGGTTGCGCTACGTGTCGTATCTTGCGCGACTTTCGACGTCAAGCCTGGCTGTAATCTGACACAGAGCGTTATTGGGCACGTAATTTTTTAATAATCCGTTCCATTAATAGTATGAAATGTTCAGTGTTCCCATTGATAATCCAAATTTATTAATCAACATTTCGATATCAACTATAACGACAGACTGACTCGTTTCACCAATACATTGTTTAATTTATAATAAGACCAGCTTCGCGAAGTTCTTCGATAATTGACAATATTTCACTGTTGTGAGCATTGTTGTCAGCTTGACGTGAAGCTTCCAGCAATCGCAGACGATCCATCAATGGGATCATTCCAATGCACGTAATCGATTTTATTATCGTCTGGCATCATAACGCTCGGTATATTTATACCTCTTCTAGCTTTTTTCCCAGAGATTAATGGCTCAATTATAAATTTATACTTGTATCCCTTGTTACCTAATACTGGCATATACTTATTACCATCGCGTTTATGCGCATTTGTCGCCAATAATATACTTTTGTATTTATACAGTTTCAGTATATGGCATCGTCGGGCATTCTCATAAAAATCAACTCGTAGAGACCTGGTGTTCCCACATATTTTATTCCGCCGATAATTATATTGTCATCTTTATTCACATCGAAAAATTTATTACCAATCATCATTCCTTCATTGCAAAATTTAACACCGTATACATAATCTATTTTAGTATTTTTATCTTGACTCAAAATAGCTCCCAGATATTTTTGCCCAACTGGATCAAAGTGATAGCGCAATGTAATTTGACTCTCGAACGTTTTTAATAGATGTTGAACAGATGTCATAAGCGTTTCAGGTATGGTTTCAAAAATTTCATCCGCAGATGGAAACGGTCTTTCGTGTTATATTTGATTTGATTGGATTACATCTTTTATCGGAGTAGACGTAACAACATTCGATAATTGTTTCATTCGCTTACGCTTCGATTGATTTGGAGTACAAGTTATTAGCAAATCGTTCAATGATATATTTTATCATGTTCGCTTTTTTCCATACTTTGACTTTTTTCTCATACTTTTCTTCGGACATACTCATTGGCTCAATTTTCGCTTCATTAGATTCCATATTGATTGTATTTTCGATAAGCTGTTTTAGAGATTCAGTAATTGAACCTCTAACTAACCAACTTCAAGTGTTTCTCAAATGCGACGTCTTCTTCCATTTGATCAGTTTTCAAAAAACGATATTTTTTGCGGATTGATTCGCTCGTTTTCGCAATCTCTCTTGCAATCTTCTCGCGATCGTCACTTGTCATGTTCGGACGAAAATTTTTAGACGTTACTCGATCGATGTGTCACTAGCGACTAACCGCTTTACGGTATTGCAAAATCATTAATCCTCTTCTATACCGTCTATTAGTCTGTAAACTGTCTTCGTCAATCACTACAAATCTATACTTGTGTTGCAACATTTGTGACAGAAAGCGCGAAAATCATCGTAAGACATGTCAGTATTTACATGATCGTTGTATACATTCTTCAAGTTTGTACCATCTTGTTTAAATAAAATTGATAAATTTGCATTATCGCGTATAAAATGCTTGGTTATCTTGGCATTTGACAAAGATAGAAACAGTAGACGCTCGAGTGTTGACTCATTGCAAAATACTCTCTTATCGTATCTTGCTTGTCGCACGTCACGTCATCAAAGATAAAAATGGAATTGGGAAGCGCCTCGTTCGACGGAATGACATAGTTATTATTAGAGAATGTAAAATAACAAAATAAAATTTCATCGATTGGTGATAGCAAATTTTCCAAGTATCGATATTTCGGTTGTTGATGCGATTTTGAGTACACGTTCTCGAAACGTACATCGTGGACTTTCTATCAAACTTAAAACAAAACGTCGTCTTACTAACGTAGTCTTACTAACGTTCGAAGGACCGCAAATGATATCGCGTATAGTAATCGGTAGCATATTTCCATACTTGCGTATTTCTTTCTCGGACATTAGTCAGGTTTTATTGTCAAAATTTGTCACTTTGATTATCGTCGCTTGTCACACAAACCGCATGTTTGCTCTCACAAAGTACAAATTCTGATAAATGAAGGTTCTATGGGGGCCCTATTTATAGAGGTGTATCGAGTCGAAACCGCTCTGTCGAAAATGTTTCTTAACCTGCCGATTCTTCTTGACCTTATCGCCGAGCATTTACAATTTCCCAAGATTATTTTATTGTGAGACTTTGGTAGCTACGTGGAACAATTGTGAAATAAGCTTCCCGAACATATAAAGGTTGATTCAGAGTTTCGATGATATCGTAGATGCATGAGACATTATAATCAACCGCATATCGACGGTGGTAGCAAACGCATATCGACGGTCCAGCACCGTTGATAAAATATTGTGACGAATGCGAAAACTATAAAAGGTAGCGGCCTGTTAAATCGTGCGATAAACGCACTTTCTACCGAATTATCGGCTATCAGTTTTGCGGACCGGGAACTCATTTAGAAACACGATTGGCTAGAGGCGATCGAGGTATCAATCCATTGGATGCCGCGTGTCGCGATCACGATATAACTTATTCTTGAAGCAATGATCTCGGCGAACAACACGTTGCGGATAATATACTTGCTGAGAAAACGCGAACTCGTATACGAGAGATTCGACTCTTGGCAAAAGAGCAGCCGCTACGACTGTTTGGGCGGTTATGAAAGCAAAGATAAAATTCGGTATGGGAATGAAAACAAAAAAATCATGAAGAAAAATACTGTGAAAAAACGAACACTTTCTGTAGCGAAGCACGGTGGTATCTTGCCAATTTTACCATTATTGGGAGTTTTCGGTTCTTTGGCTGGCGGAGCAGCGGGAATCGCAAAGGTAATAAATGATAGCAAGGTGGCGCAAAGTCAGTTCGAAGAAATGCAACGTCATAATCGCGCTATGAAAAGTCACGGACATTATCTCGCTTCATACAAGCATGGACGAAGGTTCTCAACAACGGTTATAAAAGAAAAAAACTCCAAAAATAATATGAAAATGTCTGCCGGTGTAACAACCAATGTGCAATTGCAGCAACTTGCAAGACGTATGCGTATATTGTTCTTTAGAGGCGTTTTCATGCGCAATAATTTAGATACGACAAAACCAATGTACGACGAAACGTAAGCGGTATCATCAATTTGCATGACATTGATGATTCCGATATTTATTGGGTGACATACGCAAAAAAGGGGAATTGCGCTATTTCGATAGTTTTGGAAATCTTCGACCGCCCCTAAAATTAGTACGATATTTTGGACAGAATGTAGTGAATATAGAATACAATCATACGTCCTATCAAAATTATAACCAAAGTATTTGTGAACAATTGCGTCTACGATTTCTTTAAACAATAGATTTGAATTCAAAGCCTGGCATTCACCGCCGCGACTCAGTATTCATCCGACATGTCACTGATACTTACATTGACTGGAAAGAGTAGCGTTTTTACTGTAAACTATTTTCCAGCTATAGATTTAAACGATGACGATTATGAGCTTGGTTTAACCAACTTTGAAACTTATCATACGATTCCGAACGTGAATTCTTGAAATAATAAATTTTATTTTGATAATGATGACAAAGAAATTACGATTCCCGAAGGATTGTACGAATTACACGCTATAAATAAGATATAAGATATTGGAAACGTCAGTACGGATTATTTATCTACTGATCGTCGAACGGAGCATTACAGATTTAATAATATGTATTGTTGATCAAGAAGGATTTTCGAGGAGAGTGAATTACCGTAAGCTTGCATATACGGCGACGACAAATATAATAGCGCATGATAAATAAAATGCTCGTGTTGAATGAAAGCACGGAGCAAACGAGAGACAATATCTTTACGAGGGACAATATTTTTGCGAGAAGGCGAGTGACTGCGGTATCAGGTGACAATAATCTGATATCCGCTAAAAAGAAGCTCAGTGCGTTAAATCGCGAATTTTTAAAATCATTGGGATTCATTGTACGAAATACTTAATAACAAAATAATTGAATATTGAATATCGGAAGCGATTGGATCCGATTTTTGACGATCGCATCATCAAGATTGAAACTCATACGGTATAATCCATTCGCCAATGCAAAGCTTGGATATAACGATGAGATACGGATACCGATACAACATCAAGATTTGTACACGTTACCATGTGAAAGTTTTCTATATGTCGAGGGAAAGTTAACCATAAGTAAAATGAAGATGAAGAGGCAAGGGTGGTAATGGGAAACAATTGCGTCGCCTTTATGTTTGATGAACTTCGATATGAACTAGACGGTATAGAGATTTACCGCAACAGAAACGTTAGAATAACTTCCACGATTCAAAACTATGTCTCTCTAACAATCGAGAGAGGTGAAATTTTGGAAAATGTACCGTGGAATTGTCACTGCTGTCAGAGCTAACTTTAACTTATCCGTGCCGCTAAACATACTATTGGGATTTTGTGAAGATTATAACCAAATTGTGATTAATGCGCGTCACGAATTAATTCTGAAACGTTTGTGCAACGATAACAATTGCATATTTGGACCTGCTTCGACGGAAGCTGAGATTGAATTATTTACAATACAAGACGTATATCTTATGTAATATTGAACGAGATCAATAAATTATCCTTATTACGAGCGTTGGAAAAGTTGATGATGAAAATGAGTTTTCATTCATGGAATCTGTACGAATTTCCTTTGTTGCATAACACAACCAAGCATTCGTGAAACGTAAATGTCGCATCACAGCTGGAAAAGTCACGACACGTGATTTTTGCGCTGCAGATTGGCAGAAAAAATGCTGTGTCAAAAGATATTACCACATTCGATGACTGCAAATTGACCAACGTTAAACTCTATCTATACTCGGAATTTTATTCATACTATGATTTAAATTTGGATTTTGATAAAAATAAATTCTTGTTCGATATGTACTTGCGTTTTCGCAAATCTTATTATGGATGCTATGTTGATGATGAGTTATTATTCGCCATAAAATTTCTACATTACGGTCTTATCGCGATTATTGATTGCTCGCGACAAAACGAGTCTGTTAAAACTTCCACCGTGGATGTGAGAATAGAATTTAAGTGTAAGGAAGGTATATCGCTAAATAGTGTAATCTATTGTCTCATCCTGCACGATCGCATTGTTGAATATTGCCCATTAACTAACATAGTCCATAAAATTACCTAGATCAGCAAATATCACTTTCACTGTTAAAAACATATAAAGATTGAGATTCTTAACGATTGATAGCAGTCGTACATTATTCTTGCAATCAATACAGTAATATTTTCATCATGGTCCGCGTCGATGTTTGTGAATCTTCTTGTGAAAGGATTTATTATCGGAAGAAACTTTATCGTGAAAGAAGTATCGATACTGAGAAATGGATATGTTCTCTCACATTACATTTTTGCAAGTCCCGTGGCGTGTGCTTAGGAAATTTGAGAGATCTCAAGCCTAATGAGTAATTGGACATCATCATGGACTTCAATGGGAAGATAGAAACGTTCCATACAGTTTGGCTAAATGTATAATTACGATAGCTTTGATGAGTGCGACGGAAGATGAAGATTCTCCAATCGTCTACGTTAAAGGACGCAAGAAAACGAGTATGACTGGCCGATATACTTGGCGATGTTGCGAGAAACAATGTTATTGAGACTTTGGATGCTGACTATGAAGATATCGCTTCATTAAATAAATTAGATGTTACCAATACTATGCATTGTGAAAAATATTTAGAGAATTGCGCTTTATAAAATGTATTTAAAATATTCAATTGGTAGACGAATCATCATAAAGATTCACCTAAAACTATTATTTAGAATAAACTATTTGTTAAAATATATTCTCTCTTTCATTTTCTCCTTTTCCTCTTTCTTATCTCAATATGTGAGTATTAAATTTCAGTACGTGACAACAGCGTCAGTCATACCAGAATATAGATGTTACATTTCATGGTTGTAGACTTTAAATATTTATTTGAATGTTGTATAAATAATTTATCGTTTGATTATACTTGCATACAGTTGGTTGTGGATTATAAGTTATTCAATCAGGCATTTAAAGTAGTTTGATATTCGTTCAAAGTGGTTCAATAGTTATTTAATATTGGATCGATAGTCGTTCAAACTGGTTCGATAGTGGTTCGATATTCGTTAAAACTGGTTCAATAGTCGTTCAATATTGGTTCGATAGTCATTCAAAGTGATTCGATAGTGGTTCGATAATCGTTCAAAGTGATTCAATAATTGTTCGGTAATCATTCAATGTGATTCAATAATGTTTCAAAGTGGTTCGATAATCGTTCGATAGCTGTTCAAAGCAGTTCAATAATCGTTCAAAGCTGTTCCATAGTGCTTTACATTTATCATATATTATTTAAAAGACTTTAACTGTACAAAGTTGACTGTAGAAACATGCTAGCTTTCGTTTTATTATCGCATGTAAAAGGTGTTTTTTATAAGTGATACATCCCCTACTCTAAAAATGTTTTAATCGAAACCGTGTCTATATCATTGTGTCCGTCACAAAGTCGACATATATAGTGCATAACGTTTAGTGTACAAAAATGTTTCGCCACAATCTGATAAGTAGTGTCCAGTATTTTCGTATGTGACATTATGTTTAATATTTATTAATTAATAATGTATTTCAGTTTGCACAAATTGATATCATGCATCGCCAATACATGCGCTGGTGGCACGGCAATAAACGGTGGTCGCATGCGAATTTGTGGGGCGACACTCGCGAAGCCGGCAAGTATGCATGCGTTCACCCGTATCAATATGATGATTCTTTTTGAGGCCGTTTTACGGAGCCATATGAAGAAGAGGAAAATTAGGAAGAGGAGAAAGAAGAGAATTGGGAGGAGGATGAAAATTGGGAGGAGGAGGTATGTGAGAAAGATTGAAAAGAAGAGCTTGTGGCTCCAGGAGGATAATGTATCTATTTTTCCAAATTTGTAATACATTAATATTATTATTATTATTAATTAATAAAATCTGTTGTTATATGTTTCAGATAGCGCTTATTATTTATATATTATTATTTTTATATTTTTATTTTATAAATTTTTATATCATAATTTTTTATATTTTACATACTCACACACACACACACACACACACAATTTGCGAAATAAGTATTTTTATAATTATATATAAAAAGTGTCAATTATATCTGCGCCTCTTTCTTTCCTTTTCCTAATCGTTACCTCTCTCCCTCTCTCTCTCTCTCTCTCTCCCTCTCTCTCTCTCCCTCTCTCTCTCTCCCTCTCTCTCTCTCTCTCTCTCTCCCTCTCTCTCTCTCCCTCTCTCTCTCTCTCTCTCTCTCTCTCTCTCTCTCTCTCTCTCTCTCTCTCTCTCTCTCTCTC
>JBCEWD010000009.1:7984701-7996029 GCA_039654425.1 Cataglyphis rosenhaueri | reverse complement strand
GTACAATTATATATATATATATATATATATATATATATATATATATATGTGCGTGTGTGTGTGTTTTCCAAAAATACATTATTAAAGAGATTTGAAGAGTTTTATATAATTTATGTATCTTTATGAAATGCCATATACTGAAGAAAAGAAATTTTGAACTATTTCATTATTGGTGAAAAAACTTAATTGATTGAAAATCAATAGTGTTTAATCGATTTTTGTCAATATTTTTTGTAAAGGTTCTTTAATAAAAATAATATTAAGAGATTTGTGACATATTATATGAATATTAATACAACGTTACACGCTTGATCTCTAGGATGATAATGGAATAAGTTTGGATGATGAACATTTTCATATTACTGGGAGGTTAATGGCAGAATTCTCCGTGGAATGTTACCAATCTTACAATTAGTGACTCTAACTTCTTATTGAAATGTTGATTTGTTGTGAGGGATTTATTCAGCAGTTTCATGAAATATGTATGATTATACCATGTAACGTCCATGTGACATCTATAAATACGTCTAATAGATATCAAATGGAAGGAAGAAATGCGAAACTGTGGATGTCTAGTAGATGTCTATGAAAGATTACATAAACGTCTAATAGAGATTTTGAATCTCTATGATGGATGTCTACTGGATATCTATTAGAGGTTGTTCATTGTTGTTCAGTGTGGGTTGGCATCATCTCTAGAGCAATCTATCTACAATCACGAATCGAACGGATTACCGACATGAGGTACACACCGCACTAATTCGTTATCCCTCAGAATCATTATTTTAAAAAAGTAGTAAGTCTATTTAAATAATTTTCCCATTCCTGCTTTTGTCTTATTTCTTATCTAAATCAAAACAATTCCGTAAATGTTCTATCTTAAAATATCATAAAAATAAAATTCAAACTTTAATAATATTAATAATAACAATAATAATATTTAAAAAGTTTTTTAGTAATTTAAATTTTTAGTAATTTAAATTTTCCACCAAGAAGTGTAGACACAAGGTCTGTTCGTTTTAGTTGAACTGGTTGCACTAGTTCAGAGTTTATCTTTTTCTTTCCAATATGGAGAGAAAAAGATAAAATCTGAATTAGTGCAGCCAGTTTAGCTAAAACGAACAGACCCATAGTCCACTTTAATAGCTTCCGGTATTCTATCACAGAGCTCCATAAAGTTAGCCGGTAAACATTCACTTTTATAATATTTTTTTTATGAATCGTTTGTTGGTCGTTTGTTGGTTAATATTTTTTTAAAAATACGAAAAAAAAATTTTATGTGAAGTTAGCCAGAAAGATATTATTTTTATTTCTTAGTTTACTCGATGCGCAATCGTTTGTTGGTCATGGAAAAACTAATTAAAATGTTTGTTGGTTCATATTTTCCTTGAAAAACGAAAACAGCTAATGTAACCTCTCCCGCCATCATTATTGCATTAGTTTTTTTCGTTTTTTAAGACAAATATGAATCAACAAACGTTTTAATTAGTTTTTCTGTGATCAACAAACGATTGTGCATTGATTGAATTAAGATTGGAATAAAAATAATATCTTTCCAGCTAACTTCACACAAGATTTTATTTTCGTATTTTCAAAAAAAATATGAACCAACAAACATTGTAATTAGGCCAACAATCACCAACAAACAATTTATAAAAAAAATTATAAAAATTAATGTTGACCGGCTAACTTTATGGAGCTTGGTCACAGGACCAATTTCATTACCTTCGGTAAGATTAACCGACGGCAGGATGGCAACTAAAATGATAAGAATGCTTAGTTTTCATTCACCTCTATTTTCTGTTGCCACCCTGCTGATTTTAACCATCGGTTAACTTAACCGAAGGTGGTGAAATTGGCCCACAGTCTGTGAGCTGTGGATCCTAGTATATGCCTTATCCAGTTATGTATAGAGATCAGTGGAGGCAACTATGATTTTCTTTCTCACTTTTCAGTCTGCTTGGTCTGCCATTCCACTTCCATTTCTATATGTTCTAAGGTTGGTTGGGTCTATCTTTATATGTTTGTATATGCTATGGAATAAACAGAGTAAAACAAGACACCAATATTAGCATTTAATTATTTTACAATTCGTCAATAATCAAGTAGGAGAAATAAGTAAGTGCATTAAAAAACAATCAATTTCAACAATCTTTATTTCATTATTCCGATATATCAAAAATATATATTGCTTTAAAAGTGTATATATATATATATATATATATATATATATATTTGTTCAAAATTTTTAGAGAATGGCACAAATTTGACAATATTTTCTTGTGTTCTTTGCAATTTTATACTTCGAGTCCATCTTATCTTAACAATCTTTATCATATTTGAAGAAATTTGGTTAAAATAATATTTACTATGAACATAACCTTGATATCCTATAATCATGTTAAGGTTGAAAGATTTACTATCTTTCTTGATTGTTATTCTAATGTATACTGTATTTAAAAATATAAAAATATTTTAAATATAAGAAATATTTACATATAATAATCATTTTATTTCATAATATCAGCTTTTATTATTATTCCATGGAATAAAAACTTGAAAGTTTAACGGCATAGATTTTTATAAATTAAAAAAAAAATATATATATATATATACACACACACATACAGTATCTTTCTGAGATAAGATACTTTATAGAATACTTTAATATTAATAATTGGTATCTTTAGCCTCATTTTTATATTTATGTGTACATACATACATACATACATACATACATACATACATACATATATATATGCATACATACATATATATATATATATATGCATACATACATACATACATACATATATACATACAGAATGTCCCAGAGCACCTGTGACAACGCTCGTGAGCGTTAGAGCATAATAAACTGAACAGAAAAGTTCTTTACCATTTATTCTATAATGCTTAATAAATGAATTATTATTGAATAAACTTTGGTCAATCGCCGATCTTTAATCGGGTGCACGTTAGTGAACTGTGCGCCTGGTAGTGAGCGTGAGCGCTTAGCTATCACAGCACGGCTCACCGATGTGCACCCAGCTAAAGATTGGCGATGATTGACCAAACTTTACTCAATAATAAAAGCTTCTTTGTTAAGCGTTATAGGACAAAATGATAAAGGACTTTTCTGTTCAGTTTACTGTGCTACCCTCTCACGAACATTGTCACAGGTGCTTTGGGACACCCTGTATATATAATATATACATGAATACATATTTATCAATGTTTTTAAAGTCTATTAAAGTGATAATAATGTGTAACAAGGATTATTTGTTTCATGCATAAAATATAGAGGCTCTTTCAGTGTCTGTAAATCTAAAACAAGTTGCGCAAAACTGGGCCTATTATGTGGCACTGTATTCCAACAAGAACACATAATTTTATATATATCATGAGAAACAGTATTAGGACAAGATAAACGACATTCATCTTGAATTAAATAACGCATCAAATCATCATTTTGTATGTTAGCATATGGAAAAGAACCTAAAGTTCCAATCTCCCAAAGAATAACACCGAATGACCAGACATCACTTTTGGAAGAAAAAGCATGATCGCGTATAGCTTCTGGTGACATCCAACGTATTGGGAGTTGACAAACTTTTCCTGCCATATGATTTATCACATATATTCCATTGCGAGACAAGCCAAAATCCGAAACCTACATCCAATAAATTCTTGAAGTTTAATAAGCTAATGTTTTTAATAATTATATTATAGAATTCACTACCTTAAGCGTTAGATCTGAAGTGAGGAGGATATTTCTTGCTGCTAAATCCCTATGTGTAATTCCTTTATCTTCTAAATGCTCCATTCCTCTTGCGATATCAAGTGCAAATTTTATAAATTGTTGCCTCTTAATTTCATCACATAAATCTTCATCCTTCTTTTTGTTTTTTTCAATAACATTTACATATCTAGTCTTTTCAAAACAGTACCAAGATAAATCATCCAATTCAACTCTTCTTCTAGAATGCAGATATGCGAGCAAATCCCCACCTTCCATATATTCTAAAAGTATACATATAGGATTATGTGGTAAAGTGCAGCAACCTATAAGGCTCACTAAATGCGGGTGAGAACCAGCTGCTTTCATTATTTTGATTTCTTCTAATAACTGTTGTCTAGCTTCAGGTTCATTGGCTGTATCAGAACATTGCAACATTTTAACAGCTACTAATGTATCTTCATTATTATTCAAGCTGCCTAAATATACTCTGCCAAACTGTCCTTTTCCTAATTCACATATAAGATTGATACATTTGTATGGCATTTCAAATTTATCGTTTTGTGTTTTGCAACAATTTTCCTGCAATATATTTTATGAATGCATTTGAAATTTTATTCTATCTGTAATGATTTGATATTTTTTCATTTACCTCTAAATTTTGTTCGACATATGTACTGATATTATTCTGGGAAACTAAATTGGGCCATTGAGCCAACTTATAAGCAGAAAATCCAGAAATAGTTCGTTTCCTATCATTCAAAAATATACATATAAGTGTATAATATATTAATAAGATAATGAAAAAATGATTGATAATTTTCTACTTTACTGTCTAAATGGCCATTCCAATTGATATTCAGTTTTATTATGTATTAACACAATGCTGATAAATCCTAATATAACAATTACCAAACAAATACCAATACCAGCAAGCAATAGCCACTGCAACATAATTATTATATTAATTTTCATACTTACATATTAATTGTCAAAGCATATTTTTTCAAAAAATATGTACAATGATATTGCCATTTAATGTCTTAATTTCGTCTATATTAATAACAGTAAAACTGCCTTGAGTTCCTGAACAACCTCGGTAATCTAATGCCTCCACTAATATTTTGTATCCATTTTCGATTTTAATATACTGATTGTTAATCTTCAAATCCCAATTAAAGGTATTTTTTGTTGAGGTCACGTTACCTATCTTCGTAATATCGTATATAAAATATCCTGCTTTTGATGTCGATAATGGTATGCCAATACTGGAATATATATATTTCGGATTATATGTACATTTTATTATGTCGTACATGATATAAAATATGCAACAAAACAATACGAGAACAATTAGATAAAATTAAAAAATCGTACCTAATAATGTAGGAATGAATGTAAGAACTATTTGATGTAATATTCCAATTTATAACAATATTTTTTTTCATTTGAATTACTTCTACTTTTGGAATAGGTAAAGTCATTTTTGCATCCATGCAACTGCATTTATGGTTTATACATTTTGGAACTGTATAGATGACCTATACAATACAACACATATTTTTTGAAAACATGTATACACAATATGTATGCATACACAGTATACATATGTATGTAATGTCTGTGTACAATCTTACTTCAGGCAACTTTCCTACAGGTTTAGCTCTTGGATTGGCATACACTTGTATTTTATATGTATAATTCGGACGTATTTGAATTTCTGGCATATCACTCAGTAATTTATTCTGCGGTATTAATAAGCTAAATGGACTTTTATTTTGTACATTATAGAATGCAGAACTTTCTATACATTCTTTTTTATTTATATCGGTTACTTTTGGAATACATGTAATTATAATGCTATAATATATAAACATTTGAATGTAATGATTGAAATATTTAAATTATCCTTATAAGTAATAAGTATTTACCTGTATGAAGAAGGTTGTTTTCCCTTATTTGGTGGCATCCAGGATATATTCAATTTTAATGATTTGAACATATTGTCATTTTCAAGATAATTTTCATCTTTTATAGCATATACTGTAATATTTTCCACAATGCCAGTAAATCTCATTGCATTCTCTGCATTTGTTGTACATATTGTATTAAAACATAAAAACAATATAATAACCATATTATATGTTAAAACCCATTTGCACTGTACAAACATCTCATGTTACAATAAAAAATCATTATATAATCAAACAATTTAAATATTACGTATTTTATCTAGTTACTATGTATGTGTGTGTGTGTGTGTGTGTGTGTGTGTGTGTGTGTGTGTGTGTGTGTGTGTGTGTGTGTGTATATAATATATATATAGTTTGTTTTTGTTGAAATTTATGGAATAATAAGATGTCTACTTCATTTAATGAGAAATACTGTGCTTTATTTCAATTTTAAAGTCTAAATAAAATTATCTCTCTGGTAAAACTTATCTGAATAATACTTATCTGATAATTTTACTTAAGAATCTTACAAATGCTTATCATAAAGTGATACAATCAGGAATTTTTATTATAAATATCATATAGTTTGACGAATTAATAATTAAAAAATTATATAAATTGCTGAATATAAGGATAATTTTTAATAGAATTATTAATTCCCAATTAAATGACCACAAGTAACAAAAGTATCAGATTTATTTGCAATAATAAAAAATTAATACATATACATATATACATATAGACATGTACACATACATTCATACACATATACATACATTACATTACATCACATATAAATTTTATACATCTTACATTCGCGTAAAATAATTCACATCAAAAAAATTTGATGTAAATTATTCTGAAAACTTTAAAAAATGTTTTATATTTAATATATTAGGAACCAAATGGCCTCGGCTACGATGTCACCAACTGATGATGACGAACTCACCCTTCCTCGTGCATCAATTAACAAAATGATCAAGGAAATTTTACCCCAAATAAGAGTTGCAAATGAATCCAGGGAGCTCATCCTAAACTGTTGTACAGAATTCATTCATTTATTATCTTCCGAGGCAAATGAAATCTGTAATCAACAACAGAAAAAAACTATAAATGCAGAACACGTTCTGCAAGCACTTGAAAAATTAGGTTTTGGCGATTACAATGCGGAAGCGGAAGCTGTATTACGAGACTGCAAGGCTGTAGCGGCTAAAAGAAGACGTCAAAGTACTAGATTAGAAAATTTAGGAATTCCAGAAGAGGAATTATTGCGACAACAACAAGAACTATTCGCTAAAGCAAGAGAAGAACAAGCAGTTGCAGAACAGCAACAATGGCAGCAATTACAGGCTGTTGCACAAATGGCATCAATGCAGCAAGTTGACAGTGAACAGGAAGATTATTCATAAAATTCAAAGACGACAAAATTTATATTTAAAAACAGTTTTGTGCGCACTTGCATACACACACACACACAGTTTTGTACTTCAAGAGAAAATTTAATATTAATATATCGAACAAAATATTGATAATAAAAAAATCGATAGAAAATAATAGCAATTAAAAAATATTGAATAAAAAACGAAAAATGTTAAATTCTAATTCATAAAAGAATTCTGTATTACACTTTTAAGTACTTTAATTTTATTTATCATAATTTATAAAAACAATGTATCATATAATAAAGCGAATTATACCTCTATTTCTTTTATGTAAACAACTCTTTTAAATTCAAGGCATTAGTCTTCCATATTCAGAAGACAGATGGCTTTTTTTTATTGCCTCCATGACTTTTGAAACATAATGGTACCTGTCAATATATAACATCTATATTATTTCATTATATATAATTAATTACAAAAAATTATATTCTTGAATATTTTTTACTTATCAATAAATTAATTTACTGATATTCATATCTGACTTTGATATTTATAATTTTTTTAATGTTAAAGTTCAGGAAATTATAAAGGAAAACAAGAATAGAAAAGAATTAAAAAATTCATTCTTAAGTTGAGTACCATAATTTGACTAAAAAACAGAATACTATCTAGTATGATTTGATTTACCAGCTTTTTTCTGTTAATACAGATGGTGTCATTGGGTTCCTAGTAACTCCATGTATCTTCGTTCGTAGTTTGTCTATGAGAGATTTTCCATTTTCACAAAATATCATATCTTCTGCAATAAGTAAGCAATAAGCAATATTAATATAATAAGCAATTATTAAATATTAAATACAATTTTCTATAAATGACTTAAAGCAGATTTCTACCTTCTTTTCTTGAAGGTATCAAAAATAAGTTTAAAACATTTTCTGTTGAACAATGGCTCATATCTATACCACTATGAGTTTGTAGTCGAGAACTTGAAAATACTTTATTATAAAATTCCTGGAAAAAAATATAAAGTATAACTTTGAAAATGTAGACACATCTAAATATACAATTAAATTTTTAGTACATTAATGGAATTAATGTAACATTAATGAACATTAAATCTCACAAATCCTAATTTTATCTTCAATCTTCACTCATATTTTAACAATTTGATACACGTATAGAATAAAAATATTGTTAAGTAATTAATTTAGAGTAAGAAAGCAACTGAAAGACAGATCTATATTAATAAAATCTTATTAATAAAAATTTATTAACAAAGATCTTATTAATAAAAATTTAATGATAATGAAAGAGAAGTGCAATAAAAGGAATTAAGTTTAAGGAAATTTAGCTAATTAAGAATAGGACAATGGAAAAGACAAAGACTTAGAAGATAGAGATTTTTGATTGTATTTCATAAAATAAATTATATATTTAAAATTTCTAACTGATGAAGTACCTTCATTTGATCAATAATATTTGGCATAAAATCTTGTAATTCTACTTTGTTATGCAAAAATACAACATGTGGATAATATTCCACATAATCTTGATCCATAATCGTTGTTGAGGATGGTTTTAACATTTCTGCAGTTTGCAAAAATCTATAAAAGAGAGAGAGAGAGAAATATAGAGATGTTATTTAATTCTTCAATATAACTTTATAACAAAAAATTATATTTTGTCAAGAAATTAACAAATATTATTTATTATATAATTACCTCACTAAATTTGGATCAATAAACCAATCTTGCACAAATATAATAACATGGCATACTGAAAATAAGAATGCTGTAAATTGGAGAGATTGTAGCTCCAAATTAGAATCAGCATTCACAAAATCAGTTGTGGTTTTTTTTTGATCAAAACATACAGAGTAGTCAGTTACAAGTCCAGAAAGAATTGGTTGCGTATCCAGATATATTACTCTATTTTTACTTATAAAAAAATCTATTCCAGTAGTACAATTTGTTGCATCACTTTCATAATGTGATAAATCTTGAACTTGGAAAATGTTGGATCTAATGATAATATAAAATTATCAAAATAAAATTAAAAAATTTGATAAAAATAGCTAAGGATAACAACACAAGTAAATACATACGAGTAATGTGATGTTAATAGTGACATAATTGTTGACTTGCCAACACCTTGTGTACCTAGACACCCAACAACTAGAAAATCTTGTTGGTCGCATAGATAATCTATTGGATTTTCACAAAGTTGCATATTTTCATCCATAAATTTGATACACGTATTCATTTCAGGACATATCGAAAACATACGAATTGCTAAAACATATTTTATATTAATTTTCTCTGTTATAACATATAAGTTTTCTAAATAAATTGAAGTATACTGATATATGTACATTGTAGCACATATATAAATCATTTTATATATTAGTAATTACTTACAATCTGGTATTTTTGTTGCTGCTCCTGAAGATATATCAGTATCCTTTCTAAAAATTTTTTATTATATTATTGTATACATTGTAACAAATGACAAAATTAATTAATAATCATTGTAATTAATACACATATACTTTTGTCCATTACGTTGACTTGGAGAAACAGCTCTACTTTCTCCTTCTCGAGTTTTCAATATAAATGTTGGTCGCTCCACGATCTTAATTAGAGTCCTATTTTCTCCGTCTTTAATTTCTGAATCTTTTGACGTCGTCGACAACATTTTGATATACTTCTTTCTTTTTTTTTCTACGGTTATTTCGGCTTAAAAGAAACTTCTATGGGTCCATTTCCATTGAAAAAGAAGAACACATGAAAGAAGAGTTAAACCGATCGCACTCTTTCCGTAAAGGCTATTGCAGGTTAAAAAATTTTAATTATAATCGTAAAGCCGTAAGTAAATCAACCAATCACCAGTTCAAACATTCTTATTATGTTTTAGAATGTTTGATTGTGATTGGTTAATTTTCTTACGGCATTATGATTACGATTAAAATTTTTTAACGTGCAATGACCTTAAGGGTTGGCAAAACAATAGAGACCTCTCGCGGGTAGCTGTAAATTACGGATTTGATTTTCCCGTATTACGGCCAAAAAATAAAGAGAATCACATTAAAATTATGATATTTGTAATCAGTAGAATCGTCGGCAGTCCGGTACAGAGCTATTTTTTGGAAAAAATGATTAAAATAATATATTATAAGTAAACAAAACAGGTACAACTTATGGCGGATTAAGTGCAGTTGGCTAGAAGTTGTATTTTATTTATTATAAATTTTTAAAAAACCAAAGTGCAAAATCCGGCTCTGTAGAGGACTACATAATTATATAAAAAATAACGTAATATCACTTCTTCGAAGCAAAATATGGAATATGCGGATCTCACTAGATCTACATCTAAGGAGCAGCTCATGAGGAAATTTTTCTTGTAGTACACTGATCGTTAGACAAGGAAAAATGATTGTGCCGTTTTTGTCTCTCACTTACACCATGTATGTGTGCAGTATCTGCGTGAAGGCCATTGCACATTAAAAAATTTTAGTTGTAATCATAAGGCCGTAAGAAAATTGACGAATCACAATCAAACATTCTAAACATAATAAGAATGTTTGAACTGTGATTGGTTGACTTACTTACGATTACGACGGCTTTACGATTATGACTAAAATTTTTTAACGTGCAATGGCCTTGATATAACTCCTAGTGTATTGAGCACATAGATATACCCACTGATCGCTTGACAAAGAGAGATGATTGCATTGTTATTGTCTCTCTTTCGCGTATATGTGTAGCGTCCGTGAAGGCACAAACATTAATATGTTGAGCACACGGATGCGATTATTGGGAGATAATATCAGACAAGGAGCAATAGCTGAGTGCGATTCTTGTTCCTTTAGCGCATCGCTTTACGGCCGAGATATGACCTGAAAATGCTTTCTGGCATCTCGTGGCTGAAAGCAATAATGCAACAAGATTAACGGGCGCTCATTCTTTGAGAATTTTATATTTGAGTGTGTATATACAGGGTGTTCCAGAACAACCTTCCGTCCGTTAAATGACGTATTCCTGATACAATTCTAAAATGATTTTTCCTTTGCCAAAATTTGAATTAAAGCGTAATTTTTGAGTTACAAGCAAAAATAGTTAGCAAATCACGCGTCAAATACAGAAGGCAGGCAGTAGCGGCGCGACGCGGCGTGTCGCGAGCGCCCGACACAGCTGACCGTCCGACGTGTGATTACCACCGCATGAGTCGCTAACTATTTTATCTTCTACTATAAAATAAT
>JBCEWD010000009.1:7948775-7964511 GCA_039654425.1 Cataglyphis rosenhaueri | reverse complement strand
TTGATTGTCCTTTTTTGAAAAGATGACCTTCCTTCCCGCCTTGTAACATTTCTATAAAAGAAACGATTATTAAATATATATTCGTTTTACTGTAGAAACTTTTACTGTAATACAGATCTTCTTTCGCTGGATTTTATATCAGTTAAATGGACATGTGCCAATGCTGTTAGAGCTCTTATTCCAAAATGGAAAAATCATGAAAATAATTTTAAAAAATACCCAAATTAGAAATAATAAAGTATGGCAAATGATAGCGAATGATTTGAAAAAAGAAAATCCCTTGTGGAGATTCACTAGTACTCAATGTGAGAACAAGTTTAAAGATGTTAGAAAATTGTATACTGAAATAAAGGATCAACCAGGACTGTGTTCCGATTCTCCACCAGATGAGTGATAGTTGGGTGAGAGGATGATGGGCGGAGTCTAACTAAAATTGTCTGAGAGGATAATAGAATCTGAACTCTAGAAGTATGAGGTTTCCAAATGGCGTTGGTAACGCATGATTGCCCTATCTAGTCATGAAACAACTTAAGGTTGAGTTATGAATGGCGGGAAAATTGAAAGCTGGAAAGCGGGCAAACGGACAAAAAAAGAGGTATAGGTGCTTTGTGCGTTGTACATTGCATTGTGTGTTCCGAGGAAAAGAAATAAATTTTAACGAATTTTGGTTGAACCAAATCTAATTGTAAGAATATATAAAATGTTTATATAAAGATTAATTGTGTTTCCAGAAATTTTACTTGCAAATTTTTCAAGCAAAACCTTATCTCAGTGCGTCGTTATAAAAATATAATTAGCCACATTTTACGATTTAACCATTTATATATAATATTGTTATAGCCCAACTAGCTATAACCGAATTATTATTAATTTAAAGTATTTTTTAATACGCCTTCCGATTATATCATAAAAGGTGAACGAAGCGAGTCACGCGCCGAGGCTATGCGAGCGCGAAGAAGATTGAACCACCGGAGATGCAAGGAATTTCAATCGAACCACATCTTAGCTTGCATTTTGGCCTAATCATTCGAAATGAGCGACACAATCATATATGATCATGTCGCTAAGAAATCCTCTTCAAAAAATCAACCAAACAGGAGGTAATAAAAGATACCACCGCGAATATGCGGCGGACAGTCATGATTTACGATTAATATTGAACAGTTACAGCGATCAACCTAACTAAAGGAATCGCTAGTCTAGCCGCGACTCGAGCGAAGTCACAGCTGATCTTGCGACCGTGACCGTGATATCAAGCTCGCGCCGACGTAACCCTATACTGTGATACGCACAGCTGTGAAGGGGAACGATAGGCAAAAGGAAGCGACTCAATCTATACAAATAAAACTAATTTATTTGGAGAAGGATTATAAATTTCTAAAACACCGGCTCCCGACCCGGTCCTCGGCTCCTCAGCCCTTGGTGGCGAAAACCCAAATTTCCAATGTCTCCCCTTGAGACATAACAATATACAAAATACAATATAGATCAAACATTCCATGAGCAAACAAACAAATTTTTTTTATTATAAATGATAACAATTCTTAAATGCAAATCTACGTATCTTATGCATATAAATATTATACAAGATTTGTATGAATTTTGCTTGTAAAAGCATGTGTAAATTTTTTTGGCTATTTACTCTTTCTATAACGACCCACCAAGTTAGGATTCTACTTGCATTTTTTGTAAGCAAAATGTTTTCTGAATTATACATCTACGTAACCATTCGCCATTTCTGGGCATTTTTTTACGAGAAGACTAAAGTCTATTAAAGAATCTCTTGCACATGATGAATGCCAGCGAGCTATTGTACTTACAGCTATTATTCTAAGTAATTATTTTCTTTATTGCCATACATCTTTGTTGGTGCAGTGAGAATAAACAGAAAATTTATAATTTTGAAGTATAGTTTATTAGTAACACTTCGATATAAACGATAAGAAAAAATAAGACATGAATAATATAGAATATTATTGGAGCAAACGATTTCTAACACGTGCGTATCAGGCGACTGACTCCGAACGACTGGTATCGATCGATACAGTATTGCGTATAATATTAAATGTGAAATTGCTAGAACAGCCGTTGCTCTCATTTTGGACGGTGAATATGAATGCCAATGGAGCATGATTTTACTCCAACATTCCCATCGTATGAATGCTCTGTTGGTATTTCGATTACATTCATTAATGTACGCAGATAACAAAATCTTTTTCTAGAAAAAGCCTTGATTAAAATATCGGCCTGTTGTTCACTAGTAGATATATATTGTACATTTATTTCATCATCTGTGACTTTTTCTCTGATAAAATGATATTTCACATCAATGTGCTTGGTTCGCTTATGGAATTCCGGATTTTTAGTTAATCTGATTGTACTAATATTATCTATGAAGAGAATGGTCGCGTTAGGTTGCTCACAATTGACATTGTCTAACAGTTTATGAATCCACACTTCCTCTTTCGTCGAAGTAGCGGCTGCGACATATTCGGATTCGATCGTACTTAATGTGACTAATTTTTGTCTTTGTGATAACCAAGTGATCAGTCCATTTGCAAACTTAAATAAATAACCTAATGTAGAGCGTCTTGTCTCTATATCGCCGGCGTAATCGACATCAGAATATCCTGTAAGACTAGAATAGTTTGTGTTGCTTTCGTACAAAATACCGTAGTTTATAGTTCCTGAGAGATATCGCATAATACGTTTGACTGCGTACCAGTAATTATTATCGTGTTTGATCAAATACTTGCTGACATTACTAACGGCAAACGCAATGTCTGGTCGTGATACCGTTGCAACAAATAATAAAGAGCCGTCTGCTTCGCGGTAAAGAACTTTTTTATACTTGCACTCTTCATTCTCAACAGGATATAAAATTACATGAGGGTCCGCGGGTACACTCATACTTTTTGCATCAAACTTTTCGATTATTCTTTTAATGTACGCTTGTTGATGTATAAACAATGTTTTTAATTTTCCATCACATTTGATCTCTACTCCTGCAAAATATTGTACATCACCTATAGTTATATCAAATGATTCTTGTAAAGAATTAATAATATTTGCTAACACTTTCTTTGATTTCGCAGCGATTAATGCGTTGTCTACAAATATTAGATAGACTATCTTTCCGCAATAATTACCTGAGAATACACAATTATCTGCATCGCAAGACTTGAATCCAAATTTTAACAAAAAGTTACTGAATTTTATGTTTCAGCATCTAGGAGCTTGTTTTTAAACCGTATATAGATTTAGCAATTTACATATTGCTATATTTTTATCACGATTGACCTTGATTCTTTCAGGTACTTCCATAAAAATGTTTTTATTTAATTCCCCGTATAGGAAGGCAGTTTTGATATCAAATTGTATTACCTCAAAATTAAGTTGTGCAACTAAGGCCAGAAATATTCTTAACGAGTCATACCTTGCAAGTGGAGTAAATGTTTCTGTGTAATCTATTTCTGGCTGTTGTTGCAAACCTTTGGCACACAGGCGTGCCTTGTAGCAATATACCTTTCCACTGGTGTCCTTTAAAATCTTGAATACCCAGTCTATAGGTTTGTGGCTTCTGTTCCTTGGTACTATTGTCCACGTCTCATTTTTTTTCATGAGATTCCTCTGAAATTGCCTTTGCCCACTGATCGGCATCCGGACCTGACATGGCTTTCTTGAAAGAATTAAGTATGTTATATTCTACTACATTTAATTCATATCTTATCAGCTTCTGGAATCTTAGTTCTATTATATTCTTAGAAAGAGTAGACTTTGAATCCGAAACCCTTGTATTTGATTGCAAAGCTTCTCTACGTTTGGACTGGCCCTGATTCGCAGGTTTATCCTCGTCTTCTTCGCCTGATATATCTTGATATTCTTTATCGGATTAGTTTGTTTCTTGGACTACTTGATTGTTGTTTTCTTAAGTCGTAAGACTCTCGTCTTCATCTGACGACAATGTTGGTGGAATTTTCTTATTGAAAATACTTTAACATCTTTAGATACTGAGACTTGTTTTGTTTGTGGATTGTAGATCCGGTAGTTCTGTGACTCTCCCTGATGTCCAACCAAAAGCACCTTTCTTGCTTTTGAATATCGAACTTCGTTCTGTGTATTTTTGAAATATATGCATAAGCTGTAGAGCTAAATATTCGTAGATGACTCAAATCGGGTTTCTTTCCCATCCATTCAAAGGGTGTGGATCTTTGGTTCTTTGTGATGATAGTTCGATTGAGTAGGTAAACCGCTGTATTACTGCTTCTGCCCACAGGGATTTCGGCAGGTTTTCAGCTCACATCATTGTTCTTGCACACTCCACTATGGATTGTCTCGCATGTCCATTCTGTTCTAATGTGTACGGTGCAGTATTTTAGAATTGGATTTCTTTGGCTACCAGATATGCTGTCATCTTCTTGTTACAATACTCCAAACCATTGTCTGTACGAAGTATTCCAATGTTTCTTCCGAATTTGTTTTTGAACATTGCCACGTATTCTCTAAAACAATCAAATAATCAGCTTTGTGTTTGAGAACATATACGTGTCTGTAACCGATTGCCTCGTCCTTGAAGTTGACGAAAAATCTCGCTCCTCCAAGTGACTTCACCGATATCGGTCCGCACACGTCTGAGTGCACTAATTCACTGGGTTGTGTGACTAAATCGGAGCCATGTTGTGCAAATTTGAATCGATGAGCTTTGCCGTGTTGGCACGATTTGCAAAAGAAATCGTTCAATTTTGGCACTTTCAGTCCATTGACTATACCTTTCTTGGCCATTTCCTTAATTGTCCGTTTATTAACATGTCCCAATCTTTCATGCCACATGCATAGGTCTATGACATTTGCCTCCTTTCGCTTGTAGCCGAATTTAACTTTGAAGAACATTCTGTAAATGTCATTGTCTTGTTTGCACCTTCAGCCACTAAATTGTTATCGCGTGTCACATACACTTTTGTTTCTTTGAAAATAACATTAAAACCTTTTGAAGTAAACGCTCCCACCGAAAAAAAATTTTTCTTAACTTGTGGTACGTGAAGGACATCTTCGAGACGTGCATCTAATCATTGTCCGTCGGTCAGTTTACTAATCAAAATTGTTTCGCGCCCGATCACTTCATATTCGCGATCATTGCCAAGCGACACGGTTTCACCACTGCATAATCGATAGTCAATAAATCAATCTCTTCGATTTGTAGTGTGCCGAGACGCGTCACTGTCCATAAGCCAAATATCAGCTGTATCTAACTGAAGCAATTTTTTCACATGATGGGTTGTTGATACCTGTGTAGCGGTCAACGGCACGTGATGTGGCACTTTCTTATTTCCGCTATGTTTATTCGAAAATGTTAGAAGGGCAACGATTTCGGTTTTGAACTCTCTGTCCTTGTTTTTATCCTTGTTTCTTTTTCGGCATTCGCGCTTAATGTTCTTTTTTGTTGCACGAGAAACACTTTATGTCTCTTTTGTCCTTCTGATTTTTCTTAGCATTTGCATTATTTCTTCCATACATCTTCTTATAATTTTTATTAGTTATTGCAGTGAATGCCGTTTCATCATCCACGGAGAGTCTAAATTCTTCTTTGATCAGTCGTTCGATTAAATTGTCCACAGTTTGATCTGCAACGGCGACACTGTCCCATGCAGTTTTTAATGAATTGAATTTGGAAGGAAGATATAATTTTGGCTATAATTTTGGCTATAATTTTGGCTATAATAGCTACCGAGGACATTTCCTCTCCCAAATCCTTCAACTTCATAGCCATATTCTGTACCTTAGCTACGTGTTGTACTACGGAATCACTCGCATCCATGCGGTGGAATCTCTGCGTCAGGATTAATTTATTGGTAGCAGATTTCTGCTCATGTACTTAGTTTCTTCCACATTTCGCCAGCAGTCGTGCGAGTAGGCTTTTCATTTGACGACTTTCCATAGATGAGGAAATAATAAAGATCGCCTTCGCGTTCTCCTTGATCCAGAGCTTTCCTTCGACTGACTCCGCGTTCGCCGGCATAATTCTTGTTCCATTGAATATGTTCAGCAAACCATACGCAGTAAAAAGTGCGTTTATTTGGAATTTCCACGTTTGGAAATTCATGCTATAGAATTTTGCGATGTGTATCGCCGTTACTCCTCCGCTCATTTTTTTTTTTTTTTTTTAAACTATCCTTCACACAGAGCCGCAAAATCGTATGTTCTTCGCACGAGAAGATCACGTACGTATCACGTGAACACCACATCGATTTGTTATACCGAATATTTAACTAATTTACTGGGCCCATAATCTGTTGGTGCAATGAGAATAAGCAGGAAATTTACAATTTTAAAGTATAGTTTAGTAACACTTCGATATAAACGATAAGAAAAAAAATGAGACATGAATAATATAGAATATTATTGAAGAAAACGATTTCTAACAAGTGCGTATCAGGCGACTGACTCCGAATTTCAATAAAAATTCACCGTTGTAAGGCATAATTGGTGTCATTGATGACACACACATTCTCATAAAAGCTCCTAAGGTATTTATATTATTGATTTATTGTAGCTTTAATGTAGATATAATTAGAATTAGGAAGAAAGAAAAAATAGTATCATGCATTTTTTTCCAGATTGATACACAATATTACAAAACTTATAAGAAAACATATATAAGCCATAATTTTGCAAGCAGTCTGTGATGCTTGTATGAAATTTACTGATTATTTTGCGAGATTTGCGGGTTTAGTTGAAGATCTAAGGGTCTTCAAAAATTCTGATTTGTGGAAAGAAGTTCAAGCACATAAACAGTCCTACTTCCCAAACGACGAATTTATTATTGGTGACAAGGCATATCCTCTTTTAACATGGTGTATGGTTTCATATATTAACCGTGGTCAACTTATAATTGTCAGATAATTTTATTATATATTTCTTATATTTCTTTATTGTAAGAAAATTTGTTCAAATTTGTATATTTTATGATACTTTTAGGCCCAGAAAAAATTTAACATCGCTCTTTCATCAAAACAATGATAGAGCGTGCATTTGCACTACTAAAAGGTAGATTCCGAAGACTGAAATTTCTTGATATGAACGTTGAGATGATACCTTATGTCACAATTACCTGTACAGTATTACATAATATATGCTTGGATGGCATTGACGATAATGAAATAGAGGATTTTATACAAGAAGGTATGGAAGTGGAAAATGATGAAACTTACATTAAACATATACTTAATGAAGAAGCAGGAGAAGTGAAACATGAAAACGTGTGTATACTTGTTGCTGAAGCTTAAAATTTAATCATTTCTCTAACAAAGATTTTTATTTTAATTAAGGAAATATAATTTAATTCAAAAGATATTATAATTTTAGAATTATATAGATGTTATAATTTAGATTTATAATATTTAGCAGAGTTAAGTTAAATAAATATAGTAAACATATTTATGTAAATATATTTTATGTAAATATATTTTTATAATTTATAACTGAATGCATAACATATTTTGACTGAGTAAAATTTAAAACCAAACAGATAGATGCAACTTGTTTTGTTAATATGAAACTTTTTCTTACCTCGGATTTAAGTGCATTATGCATTTTGTAATATATATATATATATATATATATATATATATATATATATATATATATTTAATAAATATGCAAGAGAATATATTTGTGTGCGTGCGAATTTGCTTTATTATATTTCTTTGTATATTAGTCCTTATATGCTATAAGATATTTATTTTTTTTATGTAAGTTATTTTGATTTTTTATAATTTTTAGTATATAGTAAAATAGATATAATTTAATATATAGTAAGATAAATATAATAAAAAAATATGTAGGATAATAAAGAAACATTGTTTAATTAAATTTTAATTAGGTATCTTTTTATTTATTGAATTGAAATTTATGTTGTTTAACTGTATGTAAAATTACATTGTTATATAAAAAAATATAAAAAATGCATATATGAAAAAATAAAATTAACTTTTTATTATTTTCCAATCTAAAAATAATATATTTTATTTGTTCTAAATATAAATTTAAACGCTTTATATTAATTAAAAAATAGAACTTATTATAAAAAAAACTTTTCTATTTATATTTTTAATAGCAATTAAAAATTAATTCAAAAAATAATAATTTCGCTTGTATATATCATATAAAAGAACTAATATATCATAAAAGTACTAATGGTTTGTTAATAGAAAAATAAAAACATTTATATTATTGAACTAAACATTATAAACAATCAGTAATCTTTACTTAAGTATCACATTTATCTTTGTAATTATATATCACATACAATACGCTACTCTTAAGAAAAACAAAATATCACTACTTTGTAACTATATATCACATACAACATGCTACTTCTAAGACTGTGTTCCGATTCTCCACCCGATGAGTGATAGTTAGGTGAGCGGGTGATGGACGAAGTCTAACGAAAAGTATCTGAGAGGATAATAGAATCTGAACGCACTCCATAGTTGGTCTGATGCTCGATACTGACTTAACTAGACTTACTAGATTTTTCAATATTGCCCGCATATTGCGTCACCACCATCCAACCACCCGGCTCTACATTCTCTCGAGTGAATAGAGTGACAATTTGAACGTCTCACTTGAGAGTTCGGCGGGAGTATTTGGAAGGAATCTGAACGATTTCTGGGTGTCTGGGTGCACCCGAGTGGGAAATCGGAACGCACCCTTAGTTAGTAGATCAGCTATTTCGTTTCCTAGAATGCCCGAATGGTTGGAAATCCAGATAATAGAAATAGTGAGATTCGACAGGTTAGCTGTTTTTGATATCGAGTATGAGATGGTTTTGGTTTTTCAATAGTTTGGCTAAAAAAAGAGATTCAACAAGGCTACGAGAATCAGTGAAAATGGTAGAATTCGAGAATTGATTTGAAAGGATAAAGTCAAGGCATTTAAGAAGAGCAAAAGTTTCACCTGTGAAGATTGAGGCATGATCATCAATCTTATATAGATGTTGGGTGTGAGGAGTAGGGGAGTAGAAAACGAATCCGACGTAGTCACTGGAGTCCGTTTTAAAGACATCGGTATAGAAACATTGACTTCCGTGGATGAATTGGTAGTAAATGGCCATGAAGATTATCTGTGGAATAGGGGTTTTTTTGATATCCTGAACGATATCGGAGAGCGTAATATGTATGTCTACTAAGGTAGGAGAAAAATCAAAATCATGCATGTACACTGGCAAGAGGTCAAAGGAGGCAATTTTAGATTCGTAAGGTTTGAATTTAAGAAAAGCATTATAGAGGATGAAGTTACTCGAAATGTCAAATTGTTTGTTATTGAAAAAGCTAATTTGCAAGTCGTAAAGTTTGTCGATAATTAATTAATCGTTAGAAGCAAAGCTTTTAAGAATGAATTTAGACGCCAGGTAAATAAGTCTGAATTTGAGGGGGGCCAATGATTCCGCGAGAATGATGTTAGAAGGTCAATTGTCGTAGACCCAGATATAAACGGAGAGCCTTTCTTTGAATTTTCTCTAATTTTTCTAGTTGAGTGCAATTATTGATTCGGATATATAGAAAGCTATATTCCATCGATCCTCTAATCAAAGATTTGTAGATGCTTAAGAGGAGATTGGAGTTAACTCCCCACCAGACACTACATAAGAATTTGAGAATGTTAAGAAGTTTGATGTATTTTTTGGAGAGTGTATCGATGTGAATTACCATGCAGTTTAGAATCAAGTATGATTCCGAGGAATTTGTGAGACGTAGATGATTTGATTATCAAGTTTTGCAGGTTGATAGAGTAGGAGAGAAGATTTTTTCTTCGTCTGAAGAATACCACAAGAGCAAACTTGGAAGGAAATGTCGAAAAGTACTTTAGATTTCAGGTAAGAGACTAATTTGGTTGCTGATTGTTCAAGAGTCTTGAGTGATTGGTCGATATTTGAAAATCCGAAATATAGGACAATGTCGTCAGCAAATTGTAGAATTTCACATTTATTGATGAGAATTTTTTGTTATTTTGAGATGTAAATATTAAAGAAAAGAGGACTTAGAATCGAGTTTTGGGGGACGCCCTTAAAAGAGAATAGGGTATTAGAGATGTGCCCGTTGATTATGAATTACAATTTTCTTAGATGGATAAGGTTATATACGAATTGGCATAGCTTGGGGGGAAGACCGAATTCTATAAGATCAGCTATAAGAATGTTAAAAACCACGTTATCAAATGTCTCGACGACATCAAAAAATAGACAAGCTGTGGCTTTGTTAAGAGCAAAACCATTATAGATATCCGATAAAAGGATACTCAGGTTGTCAGAATTTTTTCTTTCTGAAATCGAATTGTCTCGAAGGAATAAAGTTGTTCTTTTCAATCCACCATTCTAGACGAGAATGGATAAGCTTTTTCATAAGTTTAAGGAGATAGGAGGTGAGAGAGATTGGTCTGAATTTGTTAGGTGAGTTTTTCGAAAGTAAGAAAACGATAGAGTGCTGCCATGATTCTGGGAAGGCTTCCTCCTCGAAAATGTTGTTGAATATGTTTAAGAAAGTGGATAAATGTTGATTAGATAAGAGTGAGATTATTTTATAATCTATGCTATCCATTTCTGGAAAAGACTTAGTTTTAAGATATTTTATGGTTGGTGAGTTCAGAAAGTGTGAAGGGGTTGTCAAATATATTGCAAGATGTAGAGTTGGAAAAGTCTGTGAGAGAAGAGTATTTCTTAAAAAGAACAGGAAGGCAAAGAGATGAGATTAATGATTTTATACCATCTGGGATTTCAAAGTTAAATAGGTCTTGGAAGAATGACAGACCGAGATGTCTGGATTTGAATCGTCTGATCATTTTCCATAGTTGGATGGGAGTGTGTTCATTGAGAGAAAGGCAGAAATTTTTCCACCCCCTTCTTTTGGCTGCTCTTAAGGTGCGTTTCGCAATTGTTTTTAATTTCTTTAAATTTTTAAAATTAGATATGGAAGGGTTTGATCTGTATGTGTTAAGAGCGTTCTTTCAGTTGGAAAAGACTGTTTCGCATTCATCATTCCAAAGAGCAGGAAGAATGAATCGTTTTAAGCAGGTTAGATTTAGATGTATGTGGGCGAAAGAGATGCCAAGGAAGTTGATTCATGATATGAGAGGTAAAGTTGTTATATTTTTCTATGGAGGAGTGAGAGTTGGATAAGTTTTCTAAGAGAGAGGGAAAATTGAGAGTGAGGTTCGAGATGAATTGTTGTTGGTTTTCCTTTTTCAGTTTAATCTTATGAAAAAGAAGATACGTTTTTGATTGTGCAGTTGATTGTGATAAAAATGGGGAAGTGATGACTGTAATAGAGGTTAGGAAGGATTCTCATTTCACAAAGGCTGTAGAGAAAAGGAGAGGCAGAAGATAAATCGATAACGGACTTGGATTGATTGGGTTGAGATAGAAAGGTGGGGGAACCATCATTGAGGCAAATGAAGGAGTGATTAAGTGTAGAAGACAGTAGAGCCGCACCACTACAATCAATGCGGTCAAAGTCCCATTCTGTATGGTGGCTATTAAAATCTCCAATTAAAAAAGAAGAGAAGGCGGAGTTACAAAAACTAAGTAACTCGTCCCATTTAAAAGAGCGGAGGGAGGAATGAGGAAATCTGTAAATGGATGTAATTTGAAGGAATTAGTTTTCAATTTGGATAATTACAGATTGATATTCAAGTCTGTTTGGGATTTGAGGACAGTTATCCAAAATTTTGAAGGGGATATTGCGTTTGATAGCTGTCCTCCTAAGTTGCGTGAAAGAATATCTTTTCTAAAGATGTAAAAATTTTGAAGAGATAGGGTAAAGTTTGGATTAAGCCAGATTTCAGACTGCGCGATAATATCATAGTCTTCCGCAATAGAACGAAGAGAGTCGACTTTGTTTAAGATCGAGTGGCAATTCCATTGTAAAATTCTAATGGAGGAAGGATTCGAAATTGTAAATCTATTAGATGAGGACATGTTGGGCAGCAAGGTCGGGTGTAAGAGGGCTAGGATTGGTGAGACTGTGAAAAATTTTTATTACATCATTGTAGAGACCAAAAGCTTTTAAAAGCGGAGAAATTTTTTCGATGACCAATTTTATGAGAGGGATTAAGGAGGTAAGAGACATCTGATGGTCAGGAGAGGAGGGAGGGAATTGGAAGATAGAAGGAGAATGAGTGGCGGGAAAGGGATCGTGGGAAGAGAATAAGATAGGAGCAGAGGAGGAATCTAGGGATAAATCACAGGAAGATGATGAAGAGAGGAATCGTTCATTGGGAGTGATTAGAAGAGAATTGGATGGAAAAAATCGATTGGAGTTGAAGTTTGAATTAGAGTGGGTGGCATGAGGAGAAGATGGAGATGGTAATGGAGAGTAAGTATTAGAGTGGAGATGAGGAAGAGAAGTCGAAAGGTGAGTGGATTTATTTGAGTGGCCAAAGTTAAGATTAGAAGACATTTTGTGCGAAGTGTTGGTAGCTTCCGTATAAAAGCGGGCGAGAGAGGAAAGGACAGTGTTAACTTTAGGAGAAGACTGTACTAGGAAAAGCATGTCGGGGGTAAGAGAGTTACTAAGTTCGGGAAAATTTGAAAAATGTAAGTAAGGATTGATTGCTTGTTTTTATTTTCGCGTATGATTGTCTTAGCTTCAATAATAGGAATATTTGTGTACAGCTAGTTCTAATATTTTCTTATGAGTGAGCCATTCTGGACAGGATGGATTGTTTGTTTTATGGGAACCTTACAATTGATATATGAAGGAGTTTGATCGCTTTTGGGATAGGAAGTATCAATCCCAGCAAACACAGAATATAACTATTATATAACATAAAAATAACACACAATATAACGGAAGTTATACGTTATTAATACTGACGTTACATAATTTTTTTTGTAACTACAATATAACTGTGTTTTAAAACTGTTATATTTCTTTTTTATTTACTGATTATAATAGTATAACAGCAATATCACTGAAATATTACACGTTTTATAACAAATGTTACATTAGCATTACTTTAATGTTATATAATGTATTTATGAAATATTTTTCATTATAATTCATTCGCTTACTGCTTTGCGGCGCGCTCCTCATTATCTATATCCTGCATTCAAGTTCTTGTCATGATCGTATATGAAGCCTGCAAAATACAGCTTTAATAACATATATTATTATTTCTATCAGTTCAATTTCTTATACGATTCCCACAGAGAATTCAGATATTAAACTGATTTTTGGAAAATCGAACAGATAAATGTCCGATTTTATTTATTCAAACAATTTCCGTATATATTATACGAAATTATGTGCGTTATATACGATCATGTATAGTTTATATATAACCATATACATTTGTATATGGGCATATATTTCATATATATTTATATTGTCTTATGTATATTTATATATCGGCTTTTTTCCGATATATAAGTAAATTTATAGTAACAAAGATATATAATTTTATAATCAATTTTATATTTAATAACAAAGATTCTACATTTAATAACAAAGATATATAAATTTTGTAACTCAATTTTAAATCTTACATATTTATACTATTATATGTATAACTTTTTATTAATTTTTTATACATGTTATATAAGTATTCGATAATTTTTTGAAAAATTATATAAATTACAATTATATAACATTAATGAAACATGTTACTTACCTCTTATATTAATGTTATATAACTGTAATTTATATGAGTAAGAAATTATTACTAACGTGTATATAACCTGATATATTCGTGTTATATTGCGTGTTACATTTCGTTTTATTATGACAATATAACAGTTATATATTCGTGTTTGCTGGGATGTCATGAGATTTATCGCCACAGTGGGGACAGCGGGGTTGGCCTCTACACTGGGATTTAATATGTCCATAACGATAACAAAAGTAGCAAAGTGATGGTTTAGATATTAACGGGGCAACTTCATATCTGACCATAAACAAGTAGAGATATTGTGATATTTTCTGATCTTTGAAGGTGATTGCTATGGATTTGGATGGTGAATAGCTCATCGCTCTTGTCGCTGGATCGATAATTTTTCTGTTGAGCCTTCGCACAAAGGAAATTCCAAATGGACAGTCAATTTCTTTTTTGATATTATTTTCAGTCAGGTCTAGTGGTACATTTCTAATCACTCCTTGTCTCGAAACTCTGTAAGAAGGAATATAGATTATTAGGTTTTTGGATTTTAGGATAGAATTATTAATTAAATTACTGGCTGCTTTACGAGAATTAAATAGGACTGATATTTTAGAAAAAGCAAGCTTCTTGATTTCTATGATGTCTTTTTTTAGAGTGGAGCTGAGAAGGCGGCCCACTGTTAAGGGATGTAGAGAAGTGTTAACCTCTCCTAAAGACATGACGATTATTTCAAATGAGCCTTGACAGCTAATCGAGTATCTATTTATCAGTGCATAGTCTGGAAGTTTTAAGGTATTGATATTGATTTTTTTGGTTAGGAATGAATCTTCTTCTTGCCTTTTTTGTCTTTTGAGATTTTTGGTACTTGAAACTTTAGAGTCAGCGGAGGTTGAAGAATGATTTTTAAATAATTGATCATGCTTTGATTGCTGCGTTAAGGCGATTTCTGCTAAAAAATCAGTATCCATATCGTTATCGCTTTCGTTGGGATCTTCAGGAAGAGGAGGAAAATTACTTGATATGAGATTTAGGACCGCCTCCTGTATCTGAGCGTCGGGAACATTTAGATTAGCTGTGTTATGGAAATGCCCTTTTATTTCTCCAGGGTCCGGAGGAGGAGGCATACTGGCATTGGATTTTTGCCGGCAAGAAATCAAGATAAGTAGCGGATAATGAGAAAAATACAATAAGAGTAGGTAGAAGCACAAAGACGACGCAAAAAATAAGGTGATGTAATATGGCGGGCGAACGCCGAACAAAAGCCCAAGGCGTAAAACGCTGTGTTTTAGGAGGTAACGTGGACTGCGCATTAAATTTAATGTATATTGGTAAAATAATAAAGCTCTGAAAAGAGTTGGTAGAAAAAAACAGTAGAAAATGCTTGAATTAACTCGTAACAAAATCACAACTAAGGACACAGTGCTACTACTACGGTACGAACGGAAATCCCCGCCTGTCATTAACAACACCGTGTGGCAGAAACGAGAAAGATTGCCCGCATTTGAGGCACGGCTTTTAAAAGCAAATGTCCAGACTTGTATAGAAGACTGTGCCGTAACGTAACGATTCGACTAATCGCATTAATTCTGACTATTCATATAATCGCTTAATTTGGCTATGTATAACAATGCAACAGCCGAATTAAGCAATGCGTTTGGTCGAATCCTTACATTACGATTACGATTACGATTACGGTTACGGAAAGTGTGTGCAATCGGCTGTAACGTCCGGCCAATTTTAAAAACTATATTTTAGCTAGTAATTAAGTACCGCTTTTATCCCTGCAAAATACCTATGGAATACAGAACAATTATTTAATTCATTTGCTTTTATTTCAATTGTTAACTAATTTCATTAATCGCTTATCATTTTAGTTCCATATGATTATTCAGCCTAAAAACCGAATATATTTTAATTCTTTTAGAAATAATAATTGATGGCGCAAAGAATTGAGAATTCCTTAGATCGACGAATAAAGAAGCATTATTTAGAACTAGCTAGCTGTACAACAGTGACTTTCTAGAACTAACCTGCTGATTATTTTAAGAACGGACTTGCGAGCGAGCTTCACACTCGATAATATCGA
>JBCEWD010000009.1:7895689-7917399 GCA_039654425.1 Cataglyphis rosenhaueri | reverse complement strand
TATAACTTATCAAATCTACAGTAATATTCATAATAGTATAGAAGCATATCAAAATTAAAAATACATCTATATACAATGATAAAAGATACCTTGCACAGAACCATGCAGAAACCTATTTGAAGGGTTGATGGAAAGATCACTCAGCGAACAGGCGCGTCTCATGCCACCCCCTTCTTCTTCACTATCAATAACTTTTGACGAAACTCTTGTCCCATTACTGCCAACTGTTGACAACGTGCACACACATGCACTAATAGCTACTATTTTTATAATCTACCCTGCTTAAAAAACTGATAGAAACAAATTCAAATTTTGTTGAAATTTAATATGATTTAATCATAAACTATCATTTTAATCAAACCTATATTTCTACTGATATAGAAAAGTTATTTATTTATTCAATTTTATAATTTTTTGTATTTTTTTTAAACAATTAGTCAGCGATGTCAATCAGCCAAGTCTGTTCGAGCAGATTTTGCCAAATGCTTGCTACATTTAAAATTGTAATATTCATAGTTCAGTTACTAACTGGCGAGATAATAAGATTATATCACCTCTCTCACATAGACCATAGCTACCTGCAGAGTGAATTTTTCTGTGGCATTACATATATTCAGCGCGATACCAAAATATTTTTATACTGTATTATGAGATATTGATTCCAAACCAAAGTCCGCAAGTGTACAAGTCAAATCGCGCATAATTAAAATGAGTCAAGAGAAAAGAAAGGGAAGTGACGATCGACACGAGAAAGGACTGACAGGAGGATAATTTCCTACTTTTTCCTATTTTTGTAAGTAATGAAATGTATTTCTACTCTTGGACATTTATGTTTTCATTCAGAATATCTCAAACCCACATTTAAGATTTCGTTTAAGATAGAAATAGAAGGATTAAGCCACAAGATGTGAAGACTGTGGGAAGAAAATAAAATTAAGATGATTCTTCGCAAGATAAAATTTATAGGACAATAAGCAAGACAGCCAAAGACGAGAACATTGGTATGTGAAAAACAAATAATTTGAATTTCAAACTAAAATACGAAGTAAGATACTAAGGTATGAATCAAGTTGATGAATGTAAAGACGAAAATTTAGGAATCGCTAAAGAAATGTCAAAACTGATTAATTCGACCGAGTGAAAATTAAGTCGAGCATTAGCAGCGTGTAAAACGCATTGATCATATTTCAGTAAGTCATTTAAGGCTGCAAGTCATAGAGATTTATGTATGCTCCTTTATTGGCAAGAAATAAATGACATTTATTCTCCTTTTCACATATATTTTGCGCATTTGATTTGATGATTAATTCCATTTTATCCATTATTAAAAATATACTATTATTGCCTTCATTAAATATAGGATAAAAGTTGAAACAAAAACTTACATAACACGTATTAATTTTTTTTATATATACATGTATGTTGTGGAGGATATATTCTTAAATAATAAATGCTTTGAATTTTGTGGTGTCATTTTTAGTTCCCGAGGTATGTAATTTTGAAATATTGTAAAAATAAAGTTTTTAGAAAAAAAATTACTTTAATCTTGTTTTCAAAATTATGATCTCAACGACTTTCAAAAATTTTTTTATTATTAAGCATTCATCAAAGCACTCATCATTAAGCTATTAATTAATAAACATTAACTTAAAGATTTATATATATAATATATCGACTTCAATTATTTTAAACTGTGCAAAAAATTCCAAATATTTTATGATTTCACTTTATAAAATTGTTATAAAATAAAAGCGTGAGCGAAAGAGAGGCGGAGCCTCTCCTCTTGAACCCTCATTAAAAAAAAAAAAAAATTAACCCAAATCTATTTTTTATTTTAAATTGAGATCAATAAAGTATTCGATTTGTACATTTTACTCGACACTGAATCAAGTCAGATCGAAAGTTTGGTTTAAAACTCGATGACTTTAAACTGTCATGGCGGAAAGCGTTTCTTAACCTTCTCTCTTTCCGCTATGATATAATAGTTTAAGCTAGATTTTTTATTTGACTTGACTCGATTCAGTATTGGATAGAATCAATAAATCGAATAAATTATCTTAATTTAAAATAAAAAATAAGTTTGGGTTAAGTTAGTTCTTTTCGAGGTGGGGATGCAGAGGGAAGAGTTTCACTCCTTCCGCTTCAACCCTTTACTTTATAATAAAGTAAAACTATAAGATACATAATTTAAAACTTTCCGCACAAAAAAAATTTAGATAATCTTGCTCAAGAGTTTGGTTAATTTATTTTTTTATTTTTAACTCTTTCATTGCTGTTAGCGCCTATGAGCGCTTTAAAAATTTACTTGCAGTGTGCTATTTGTATCAAATTAAATTTGATCATCTAGTGATATTTTTAGGCGCTCGAAAATTTTTATCAGCAATAATTAAATAATGTTGAATATTTACCATCTGCCATGTGCGCTATATATTAAGATCTGTCGCAGCGGAAGGGTTAATAATAAATACTTAATAAAATATTTAGATAAAATAAGAAAAATATTAAAAATGTTATATAATTGTCATCGACTTGATTTAACATCGGGAGGTTATTTTTATTGATATGATAATGAAAGTTTGATTCAAAACAGTAAACACGCACGTTTAGATTCGCGAATCAAATCTTTACTGTTTGTTGCCCGGCGGTTCAACTTTAAGGAGCAAAGATATATTTATAAGTATAAGAAGCATATAAATATTCGCCATTTTAGAGTCCGACAGAAAGATTTTACTCGTCGCAATAACAACAAGAAAAACCTCGGAGTGAGAATTTGACAAGCAACATCGGCGACCATGAATATGATACGAGCAAAAGCAGGCGTAAGTATCCTCGCAATAATCGTTCACAATAAATATTATTAGTCTGCCTCGCCTATTCGACTGTTAAATTAAATTTGTTTTTTTACATCTTACTTCACACTGGCTTTCTTGATTCCTAAAAAAATTAGTATGCAATTTTTTAATATTTTATTATATTTGTGGCATGCATGACGGAAAATTCCGAACGTGCGAATTCAAGTGCCATAAAGCAATAGAAAAATATCAGCGTGGCAGATTTAGATTTTCTCTTTTTATATTATGCTTTTTCGTTCGGTACATTTTTCTTACACAGACTGATACGACTAGGCATTCTTCGTCCGAGTTACTAGTGCGAGCGGAACATGTTCCTCGCAACGAGTGAGCAAACCGCGATATCTCTATATATCTCGTTATATTTTATTTAATATGCATAAAAGGTTGCTTCACCGATGACTTTGACCTTGACATATGTTGTCAAGGATATAAGCCTGAGTAATTTTTCCTTATAATTTAATCGGGGATCTCTTATAGTTTCCGAGATATGCGATTTTAATCTTACTTCACATTAAAAAGTATATGTATAGAGACAGTATGTTCCGCCCTCCTACCCCTACGGGGGGCTCGACTTTCAAAAGGAATATAATCTAACCCAAACTTATTTCTGATTTAAAACTAAAATTTGGTTTAGGTTAGGTTATATTTTCCGGAAGTGGAGCCCCTCCCCCGTAGAGGGGGCGAAACCCACTGTATGTACGCATATACTTTACAAAGCAAAGCAAAGTCCGCCCACAATTGTTGTATGGATGGGAAAGTATATGCGTGAACGCAATATGTTCCACCCCCTTGCGGGAGGCTCCACTATCAGAAAATTAGATACATAGGTTTGTGTTAAACCTCGCCTCGCGTGGAAAGTGGAAAAATCCAAGTAGCTTCGTCCCCGGAAATGTAAACAAACACTTTTCATGTCTGCTCTACACAAATACAACGTAAAAAAATTTATTTTTTCTTATTTTATAACAGAAAATACATTAAAATTATAAAACTTTAACATTAAATAACTCAAAAACTGTAAGAGACCCCCGATTAAGTTATAAGAAAAAGTTACTCAGGATCATGTCCTTGACAACATATGTCAAGGTCCAAGTCACAGATGAGGTGTAACTTTTTATGCATATTTACAAACTATTTGTTAATAGAGAATAAATTGTTATTAAAAATAATCAAATTCTAATCATTTCATGATCTACATCACGTCTCTCACCGTACCCACGTATTTATTTTACAAATTGCAAAATTTATAATTCTGACATAATGTTGAAAATATATATTGAATACTGAAAGTAAGATTTAAATATAACGAACAAATGTAAAAAAAAAGAAAATACACAAGATATAAGAAAAGATGATACACACAAATACGAAAATTATGATATTTCAAAATCGCATATCTCAGGAATAAAAAGAGAACGCCATAAAATTTAAAGCATGTATAATTTAAGAATATACCCTCTATTATATTTCGAAAAGAAAATGATCCATGAAGTATAAGTTAATGTAAGAAACATTTATTATCAAAGGATTAATAAGACTCTATATGTGACAAATTTGAATGTTGTGAGTTCTTAAGAGTCGAACGTAAGATAATAGTGCATCAGTTTCACAAAAAATTTTTTTGGTAATTATGTAGAGATAGGAATCATCTCCCGATTTCAATAATTGTAAGATATAATATTTCAGGTTAGAATTTTCTTGGGATGCAGAGAAAAAAGCTCCGCCCTTCCCTCACTCATACCCATATTATTTATACGTACATATTATTTATACATTAACAGTTGTTTTTTAATATTGATGTTAATTATAAGATCTTTTGCGCATAAATTCGCGCACAAATAATTTAACAACTCGTCATATTTTGTCGTTAAAGCAAAAAACTCATAAATTTCATTTTCCAGTAACCAAATATTAGTTGTACAGCAATTTATCCTGTACTAGCTCATTTTTATTCGAGTATAATTGCAAATTGTTCGCAAGAAGTATCACAAACATAAAAATTCATTCCATTAGCTGTATTCAGTAAGAAAGTTAAACAGCAACAACTTCATTTTGAGCAAACAATGTAATATGAAAATGTATAATCTATATATACGATGTCAGAAAATTATATATTATTCATTATACTTTTTTGTTAACAACTTTTGAATTGTTGAAGGTTTATATATTAAAAGCAGATGAGAGTTTAAAAATAAATATTTGTATTAATATACAAAATGGGAGTTGAGAAGCGATCTATTCACGACAAGCTTTCACTTTAATAATATCTCTAAAGCAAATCTTCGTTCTTAACTTAAGAAAAGCCCGCATTTACAAAATCTATATGTTTTGTATGGAGGCATACAAAACTCCTTCTTACATTTACAGGAATATGTTTATTGTTTTACTTGTTAAAGAACTTTCTTTAAGTGTTTGCTTAAATAAATAGAATACTTCAATATATGAGCAAATAATAAGTGTTAAAACTTTCACAATATTTCACAGAATGACTCCTTGATAATGTATTTAAAAATTATAAAAATCGAAGATAGTTGCTATTTCTATATAATTACCGTTTATTTTTTTGTGAAACTTCCCAAGTAAATCACAAAAATCTTGATGATATCATTAGGATATCATCATGACCTCATTTGTCTCTTAAAAGTAACTGATAAAAAATGACGTAAAAATGATCTAAAAATAAAAACAGAAAATCATTGTTATGTCAAAAATTCATCACAAAATCATCATAAAAAATGTATCAATTTAATAATGCATAATGATTTTTTCTAAATTGACTTCTACTTGCTGTCATCATGATCTTATGATTTTGTGTTTTACTTGGATTATTAATGTGCATAAGGCGATTTTTTCTTAGTCCTATACTATGTAATAAACTTTAATTCCAAATTGTAATAAATTCTTCGATAAATATTAACAGGGATCCAGTCTCAATGATCTTGATCTCGATATATGTTGTTAAGGTCTTCGCCCTTAATAATTTTCTTAAATTTTAGTCATCGCTCGTTGTTCATTAAAAAATTATTAACAAACAAATATTTGTAAAAATCAAGGTTTGTAATCTGACAATGAAAAACTTGATATTGGACTTAGTTTATAGAATAATCTTACTGCATACATATACTTAAATAAATGCAAGTTATTATATAGTATTCAAAAATGAAATATTACTATGCTAAATTAATTATTTATTGGATAGTCTGCTCATTATTAAAAAAAAACATTAATATGTTTATCAAAAGTAAAATTTGAATAAGAAATCAGCATTTTATCTTTCAAAGATTTCTTATGACATTGTTGAAGAAAGCATCTGAAATTGCGGGCTCGCTATATCATCACAAAACATGTGAACGGGAAAAAGGCGGAACCCCTCTTCCACCAACATGTAAGTTGTTGACATATTATTTTCTTGTAGACCTATTCACCCCAAATAACGTTTCATCTCTAAGAAATGGGTTGGATTAAGTTAGCTTTTTTCAGGATGGAGGTACAAAAAAAAGGGCTCTGCCTCTTCTCCGCAATCGATATATTACACATAAATAAATGATAAAAATACATTTCATAAAACGTAAATATTTTAAAATTATATATAATTTGTGAAAATTTTTTTATTAACAATTTTTCAATAAACAACGAGCGTCGACTAAAATTTTCACAATTTACTCAAGGTTATAATCTTGACATATTTTAAAATTATAAAAATCGGGATGACTCTCTATATCTGCAAAATTACTAAATTCATATTATAGAGTTAAATTCACACTTTTATATTGTCAACTTTATTTGTTAATAACTTTTTAGTTAAACAATGAGCGACGCGTAAAGCTCCTGAAAGTTACTCAGGAGAGTAATTTCTATAATATATGTCAAAGTCAAAGTCAAGGTCATTAGAGCTCCATTAGGATCTTCTTTTGTCATTATTTATCAAAAGTTATTAACAAAAAAAAGTTATATAAATAAAATATAGATTTTTTTGACACTGAATAGATAGAATCCACGTAGCACGTACTATAATAGACCTCGATTAGCACTAAAAATACCTGGCGTTGTGGAGTAAATTTTACTTCGCGTGGGAAATTTAGAAACTTATGTGAAACCGTACTCATTGATTTTATTATAATACGGTTCCATATGCGTTTCTAACTTTCCACGCGAAGTCCATCCCACACCATCCGGTACTTTCAGTGCAAAACGAAGTTTATTATCGTATAGTTCTTCATAAGTTTTCAATTTTCTGTACAAAACGGTCCATTTATACGATGTCAAAAAAATCCATATTCTGTATGACTTTCTTGTTAATAAGTTTTTTACTTGTACAATGCGAGGCGATAGGAACAAGAGAATAAAGATAGTGATTAGCAATGTCCAATGAGAATATTGCATTTTCAAAAAAGCAGATCTCTCATTAGATATCGTCTATCGCTATCGCTATTCTTTTGTTTCCTGTCGCTTTCGCCTCGCATTGTGCAAGTGACAATAAGCAATGGCTAAAATCTATGTTAGAAATTTTTTAGACTCATAATCTCAACAATATGTCAAAGTTACGGGTATTGAAACTGACTTCCTTATCTTTTTCAAAAGATAAAATCAAATCTGAATTTTTTTATGAAAAGGACCTAAAAAGGCAAACACTTTCACATCTCAAACTTTTTTTTAAATTTTCTAAATGGGAGTAATAATTTCTTGAAAATTGGCTTTTTCGAACTTTAAATCTAAATAACTATCCCGGACGGATCTACGTATCAATCTCCACTTTGAGTCAAAAATTTTCTTTTTTAATAGGGTTAAATTCTATTCTCCTTTCGAAGAATATATACCCAGATAGCAAAGTCTGTTCAAACAGATTTTGTCAAACATCTGCTACAAACTTTTGTCAGCAGAAAGGCTGTATATACAAAATCTGTTATATCGAATAATGATAGTAGAACATCAGCAGAAATATTACAAAACCTGCTGACATAATTTGACAACAGATCAGTAACAGAAACCAAGAATTTGTACAGAATTATTATAGCAGATTGGCAGCAGAAATTGAACAGGATCTGCGCACTGCAATTTGATGTCAGATTGGCGGCAGAAATCGAGCAAGTCTGCGCGTACACATTTTGATAGCATATTGGTAACAGAAATCGAGCAGGATCTGCTAACATGACATGATATCAGATTAGCACCAAAAAACCGAGCAAGATCTGCGCACGCGCAATCTGATAGCAAATTGGTAGCAGAAATCAAACAGATCTGCAATAATTTATTGAAACAGTAGTTTATTTGCTTACCGTTATGCGACGCAGTATTCACTTTCTATATCTCGTATTCAAGTTCTTATCATGAGCGTATATGAAGCAAAATGCGGTTAAAATAAATAATTATTTCTATCGGTTCAATTTTTATATAATTCCCATACAGGAATTCAGATATTGAACTGATTTTTGAAAAATTAGAAGATAAATGTCTGATTTCACTTATTCGGACAATTTCTTCGAATAAGCAAAATTATTTAGTTATTATTTATGATATAAAATAGAAATTCCATTAAATAAAATTTTTAATTGTGTAAATTAAATTATTTAAATTTTCCGATATTTATTACATTAATATTATATATTTATTATATATTATATATTTATTATATATTATTAATACAAAAAACAGAAAATGACGTCCCGTGAATGTGATATATCGACTATTGACATCATTTTTGGGTTTCATGAGACCTAATTTAGGATGTCTAATTATTTATGTTATTTTGTGACCAAAATTTATTGTTATTTTGTTACTTGGGATTCTTTAAATCCATTTAAATGTCCATTTTATATAAATATCTAGAAGCTGCAGAATCTGCTTGATTTCTGCTGTCAATCTGTCAGCAGATTATGTTAGCAGTTTCTGTCGCCAATCTGCCGCCAAGTTGTGTCAACAAAGTCTGTTCAAATTTTTCTGCCAATCTGTCGACTTATTATATTAACAGATTCTGCCGGCAAAACATTAGCTGAATGCAAACGCAGTTAATATCAGTTTGCTAACAGATTTTGATTAAATCTACTACCAATCTGCCGTCATACTGCTAACATTTTGCTTAAGGGGTAAGGAATCCCATTTGAAATTTTTGAGTTAAGATTTCGCTGATGCACCTTCTTGAAGAAACAACTCCCTCAACCCTTAAAAGAATAGCTGCTTGAAATGATCGAAAACGTATTTCTAGATTTTTTATAATTTTAAGCCTTTCCGAAATAGAGGGTGGGGACAGACTTTGTAGACATCCTATATAAGAAATCTGCTATATTACAAATCAAAAATACGATTTAATTACGTAGATTTTTTATTTATTTTTGATCTTTTCCATCGTATTTTTTAAGCAGGGCATTTCTTTTATATTTTTCATTCGAAAATATGAAACTTGTTTTCTAAATTCCTAAATAAATCGCCATATAAAAACCACTGGCTTTCATTGTTATTGTATTGATGCATGATATATAAGAATATGAAAACAAATAAGATTTTAGAACAAATAAGATATTTAAAATATATTCTAATTTTTATTATAAAACGCTGAAATTCGAAGCGTAATTCTAGCTTTGCAAATTTTCTTAAATTAAACAAAATTGCTACTTAACATCGAGCTTTTTGCATAAATGTGTAATAAATATAAAATAAAGATTGGTAGTAAAAAAGATAGTAATAAAGGAGAAAAAGATAAGGATAATGTTTAATAAGAAAAGCATGCAATTGCATTTCGTGCCAAATGAAAATAATAATAATATTAACAAAGCTATATTTTGATTAAAAGCATTAAAACTGAAAAGTAAATTGCTGTTGCCTTGAAATAAAATTGGATATATTAATCGTATTATATTTACATTCACATGGATAGAATATATACGTACGTGTATATATATATATATATATATATATATATATATATAACATTTCTTTTGTAACTATATAACGTGCCAATGCGATTTAGTAGTGCATTCGTAATCGCGACATAAATTGTCTATCGATTTTCGTATATATATTGATATTCAATACATGTAAAAATACACGCAAGCATTCTCTATTTGCTCAATACCTGCATACGGATGTTTCGTAGGAAGAATAACTTGATTGATTGTCGGCAAAGTTTTTGTCCACTTCATGTGACTCTGACATCGCGACGCGGGTGGCCACATTCTCTTTGGTGAATTAGTACAACTTGAGGCAGATGTGGAGGAGCCGCTTTCCATTAGCGATCTATCCATCGCTGATGTATCGATGCAATCGCAATCTTCGCCACATGAATGTAGCCGTACCTCGCGCTTATTAACAAAAAACTTATTCTCTCGTTCGGCCTGCAATTTAGCGAAGGTCTCGCTCTTATCTTGACATTGCGCCAATCGCGAACATTTGTCCTTTATGAAGTATTGTTTTTGTCTCACTAAATTTTCAAATTCTTTTGAAAGTAACTTTACAGTACCCTCGATGGCGCGAGTTATTCTGGCATCCATGTTCGCATCCAGATTGTCAATTCGTTTGTTGGCAGATTGTAAATTCGAACCATCAAATTGCAGTTCCGTCGTTTGCAAATCGCAGGAAGCCCCATTAGGTTCTAATGAGTCATAAGTTTCCGTATCTTTCGTTGGAATTTCATTTTCAAAGCAGTTTTGTTTCTTATCTAAAGGTTTGCTTTGTTTCTCGATCGTATCATGAATTTTTCCTAAATAATGATTCTTCATTAAATGCAAGGAATCGTTCCTATCGCGTATAGGTTTATCTTGCAACATAATGTTGTTATCGGTGCAAAGGGATTGTAAACTGTAGAATTTATGTCTACTGTCTTTATCGTTATCAGATTCTTGTGCGTAGTTTGCAGATTGCAAAACTTGCTCCATTGCCTCCATATTAATTGAATCTCGTTTAATTTCTGAATCGCTTCGCGTAACTCGGTATTCTGAATAAGATGAATTTCTGGAAAGCGCTACATAATTATCGGAATTGACGGCACTTTTTACAGTAGATGATAAAGATGATGTATCGTTACATTTCCAGCTTGGTTTAATTCTGTTACGCATACTCTGAGTACGAGATAAATTTCTTTTAGGTTTTGGTGGTTTATGAGGAACAAAGTTATTCATAATCATCATTGATTCTGGATTCGTAGGCACTTTCAAGCTATTGTTACACGAGATCGATTCTAATTTGTCATAAATTGCTGGGTCATTTCTTTTACGTTCGTTGTCAAAATTAAATTCATAATAAACATGAGTGTCCGGTGTCGCGTTGTTTTCTATAAAATTTATGTCGTTCTTTGTTTTGTTAATTCTGGTATCTTGTAAGGATTTTGATCTAAATACTGTTCTGCACAATATATTCTCATTAACAGAACCTTGCGCATTATCTATAGCAGATGTTATAGCATTATTAGGGTTTTCATTATAAGTTTCGGAGTTTTGTCTCTTTCGTTTGTAATGCGAGTCGAACAACATTTCTAAAGGTGCAGATTTCACGAGAGAATCGGAATCATCGGTTAACACACTTTCTGTGCTTTGATGAGCGGTGTTCTCGCGCAATGGAAATATCTGATAATCCGATTCATCAGTCAATATACTCTCCTGACTTCTGCCCGCTTGCATCTTACGCCGGGACAAGAAGAAACTCGCACTTGAGTGTCTATCGTGATCATAATGATTATAATCTATCTCGGCACTTTCTTTGGAAAATGATTCAATAGACGCATCTGAAAGTATGCTTTCCTGAGAACCGGTTAAAATTTTCTTTTGGAAATTCTGATAATTTGAATGATTTCTATGGTCGTCCATATGAATGTTTATCTGATAATCACTAATGCAACGTCGGGGTGGATTCTTGAAATCCCCTTCCAAGGAATCGTCGCTGAAATTTCCATTTTCTTCCGCATCGTCCATGGTTTCTTTGAGATTTTCGTTGTTACGCTCGTTCATAGCGGGTAAACTTTCAACGGATTTCGCAATGTTCTCCATATTCTCATCCAGATCAATAAAGTAGCTACAAGATCTTCTTTTTTGGGCAAATCGCGCAAACCGAGTTGCTGTCTTCTTACATTGCTCTTTCAGTAGTTTTAATTCCTCGCATACAGGAGATTCGGGTAAAGATTGATTAGCCTTATTCAAGGACAGCTTATACTTTTCAGTTTTCTTTAATGTCAATGTTAATGGACGGTTATGACTTGGTTTTGTTTTCTCATCAATACATAACACAGTCTTATTTTTTAAGTTTTCATTTGGTATCTCTAGTTTAGATAATGCATTCCCCATACCTTGAACCTTATTAGTGAGTTGTTGAGGTTTAAATGTGGACTTTGGATTTAGCATAGGTTTAGGATTAGTCGGTTTTGAAAACTGGTTTTTTTGACCGAATCTGTTACCTGTACTGAGCCTCGAACGATGATGCTTCGCTTGTATATGGCTGCTCAAATCGGATATGCTTTGGCTGGATTTCAATGATGATCGGTAACCGACCTGTAGACATAATAATCAAGATTTAGAAAAGTCTCGTGCTACATGTCGTTTTTCTAAAGCAAAAAAAAATTGTACTTACACTTTGCAATTTTCTTCTTGTTTCTTCTATCCTCCTTTGCAACTCTTCCCGTTTCTTCACTACATCGACATCGCCTCTCACGTGTTTGGTTGCATTTACTACTGTTGCATTGCGTATTGTGGTACTACCTTCACCGACACTAAGTCTGCAATAGTTTAATAAATAATTAGAAACTGTTAAATCATAAAATTTCAAGCCTTTGTTAAATCTTAATTTATTCACAATTAAATTTCATTTTACCTTCCATGAAATTGGGAACTAATACTCGTCGTTTTTATACGATTCAGAGGTTCCTCCGCTCCACTAAGTGATTCAAAGGCATTTTTCAAATATTTTTCTCTATGATTCTGTTTAGCGAGCTGATCAAAACCTTCTGAACTAGCTTCAGACAATATAGATAGAGGATTTCTTTCAGCACTAGGAGTTGACGCGCCGCCTTCCGAGTCAGACTCATCCTGACTTCCAGACGCGATCAATTCGCTCGTCCGATTATTTTCTGCATTCTTTAATCTTTTTTGTCGTCTTTGCGATCTGTGCATTCAAAAAATGCTTTGCATTATTTTACAAAATATTTACACTATTAATCCTAAAAAAAAAAATTATATTAAAAACAAACCTTCGAAGTTCTTCAACGTCTATTGCGTTAACAGTGAATTGATTTGATATAATATCTTCTGATGGAGGATAATATATTAATCTATGTGATTTCTCAGAACCAGTCGTTCCATTTTCACCTTCGGAATAATCTTCAACGTCCCCATCATGTTCAGTGCTCTCGTGATCCTGGATGACATATTTTTTGATAAAAATATGGCGAGTCGTTATTGACAATAAACAATTAACAAAAATATAAACAACACATAAGCGATAATCAATAAAATAATATTTAAAATCATGATAGCAGCAGGAATATGTTATTTACAAAATATATGATGCATTTCGTTATGTTAAAAAAAGCAGTTTTATGGAGTATTTCATAAAAAGACTATCTTTTTGAATAATAATTTCCAAAAACGCTTTTCCTTTATGTTTAAGCTTTACATTTATACCTCAAATTTAAAACTGCCAAGACTGCTATCGTCGGTGTGATGACGACTCCTTGACTGACGTGTTAATTCCGTCATATTGTTTCTTATTGTTACCTTATCATCAATTATCTATACCAGCGATCAAAATAAAATATATTTAGCAAAACACAAATATATGAATTAAAGAGCAATTTAAAAGAAAATTATTAAAAAGAGTAAAGTAAAATATTGAATAAGGCCTGTTAATGAAAATTAGAAAAACGATAAAGCATGCGATAAAATGATATTAATGTTCATAATTTAGTTAATACCTGTTTTGTGTCATTTTCTATCTCTTTATAACTTTCAGGATCAAGCTGGAATATGTTTTCTCCTTCTTCCTAAAATCGTAAATAAATAATTAATCGTATATAAATAATATAATTATTTTGTTCCCAAATTAAAAAATAGCAGTATTATTGTTTTCTCATAGAAGGTTTGTTTTTAACAAAAAAAATTTTTTTTTTTTCAAATTTTGATGTCAATATGTTCAAAATGTTCTACAACATGATCAAAAAAACATATTTTTAAAAATGTCATTATATATGTACGTATGTGTACAAAAAAAAACGTGGTTACTCTAACTGCCATAAATTTTGATATAATGAGCTAAATTTCTTTTATATGAATAAAATATCGTTAAAGGTTGGTTGGTATTGTTAGTTAGGATCGCTGAAAAGATTTATTTTTAATAAAATTTTGAATTTTTCCAAAAAAGGGTGTTGTTCTAACTTCCGCAAACTTTATTGAGATTTCGGTCTAACATTTTATAGGAATAGAATATCATTAAATAATAATTAAATTTGATGAAAATTGGTAAAAGAATTTATTTTTTATAAAATTTTGAATTTTTCAATAAATATACGTACACGCTGTAACTTCCACAAATTTTGAGATATCGGATTAAATATTTTTACATGAATAGAGTAGCATTAAAGGATGGTTAGTATTGAATTTGATTAGAATTGCTGAAACGGTTTATTTTTTATGAAATAAAATTATAAGGAAGCAATGTGCAAGTTTCTAATTTGCACAATTTTTTACTTGTAATTTATTTTGTAATATTTATATACGTTAGTGATTGATATTCAGTTATGCAATCACTAGCATATACTTCCTATAATTTATTTTATAGGACATTATTATATCTTCAAATGTGTATGATAATTATAGAAAATATGATTAATAAATACCAAAGAATCAATTTGTACATTTAATTAAAAACATACTTTATAATACCAACCATTTTATTAATAGCTGTTTCTCGGCGATATTCACTGCTATATTTCGTTTCCGTGCCGCTGTCGATGGAACTATCCTTCGAACCACCACCGCCGCCACCGCCGCCATCTGAATCAATAGCACTACGAGATGGAGGAAATGGTATGACTTCATCACTGTCATAGACGGATTTTACAGTAATACTGTCGCTCTCTTGAACTCTTTGTGCCCATCTTCCTTTAGGTAGATCAACATTGAGAGATCTGACGTTCAAGTCAAGTACTGCGCTACCATCAGTACTTGCACTATTCATTTGTTTCTTCGCCCATAGTGGCAATTGACCCACACTAAATCTGTAATCCATGCCAATACCTTGAGATGTCGGATTCGCACTGGGATCAAGAAAATCCGGTGGGGGTGTTCCAAAAGTTTCTTTGTCCAATTGCACATCGATACCAACGTTGACCTGAGATAGTCTCCTAAGAATACCACATCCGATAATAATACAAATTTTATTCAAAGTGCGACTTTCATTAAAATCAATCAGATTTATAAACGGGGGAAAAGAGAGAGAAGAGAACTACTCACTTGCCAGCGCGCATCGCTTGTTGAGCCAGACGAGCTTGCATGGTCACAACCATGTCATGTGGCACGCGCCATATGAATACACAACCATCGCCGCTCGCAGATACGAGGTGACGACAATCCGGACTGAAACGTAAACCTGTTACCAATTCTGAGTGTCCGACCATAGTGGCCATACATTCACCGCTGTAATAATCGTATACGCAAAGTGTTTTATCTGTACATGAGGTAGCTACGTAAATACCGGACGCATCTGAAAATATGTCAAATAGAACATTTGTAAATCAAAGTCCAGTACAATTCAGGAATATTGTTATTCTATAATAGGAATATTGTTATTCTACTTCAACATGAATAAAATATTTTTAAATAGCGAGATTTGAAGACATTATAAATTTAAATTATTTATTATTTTTTGATAATTTAATTCATTTCTTTAATGTAAAAATGATTCTGAAAAAAATAAATAATAAATAATAAATAATTATATTACAATAAAGCTTCCATATAAGTTACAATTAAATTTGGTTTCTCCTTCATAGTTTCATCAGCACTAATATATGTTATCTGCATATCATAATGAATAGATTACATGATAGTGTGTGTAGCAACATTTATATATTAAATTATTTTTGCGAGTGCTGACAGCTTTGCTTACGCAACTATGCATAATTATTTCGCGCAAGTGCACGACAATTAAACAGTTTCGCTATAATAGAATGAAGGATTTTAGAACATTTTTTTCCAACAATTTTTCACTTTTCGAGTCCTTAGTAATAAAAGTTATGGAGACTCTATTGTGTAGTTTTATTTTATTAAGTATTAATGTTTATTAATTTCATTATTATTTTACTACAACATTGATTTTTCTGTTAAAGAATTTTACAATATTATAATGAAACAGCGATATAATGAGCTATTAACTATCTTACCTAGAACGACTTTGATTAGTGAGCCATCGTCGCTAACAGAGCCTTTAAAAGTTTTATTGTGTTTACCCGTTGTAACATTGTAAACTCTAATATTTCTATCTTGACAGGCAGTTAAGACATGCTTTTGCCCGGAATCGACTTCCATGTCATACAGAGTAGTTTTTCCCTGAGCGTTGTGATCTCTTGCAAATTGTGGCATTCCACCTGGTGTCTATATAAATACGAAAGATAATCATTAATATATTATTTTGACAAATCAAAATTGATCATCGATTATTGAATCAAATTGTTTACCGATTGAAGTTGTCTAAAAATAATACTCTTATCGGCGCCGCAGGATACCATTTGTATTTGATTGTCCTGATTTGATTGATTGAAGAATCTGACAGCAGTAATAGACGAACTGTGATCATCAAGCGTTTGCAAGAAGTTATATCCCTGATCCACGCTAAAAACGTGAATTAACCGATCTCGCGATGCACTTGCCAATAGCCTAGGGACATTTATCGAATATTGCGAAAATTTCGAATACTCTAAACATAGCACTTCTGCGTCATGCGCCTCTATTAAATACAGTTCTTCTAATGAAGATACATCGTGAATTCTGATGTTGCCTGATCTATAACAATAATACACGTATGTTATATTTCTTATATCTTTTTTCTATTATTCTATTTGTTTCTTTTCAATCTATATGTTTTTACACAAGATGGAGGAGAAATAGCAAAACAATTTCAAAAACTATGGATTGGATAAAAAGAATGTTTAAAAGACAATAGTCATAAGATACAATGCATTCTAATTAAAAGTTATATCATTTTAAACTTGGATGCTAACGCGAAATCGTAATTTCATGGCTCGTAACTCAAAAACTTTTTAATAAAAAAAGATTTAATAATACATTTTAAAAACGTCTCGACATCATCTATAAAAATAATATGCAATAAAAATAAAAGTTCCCGTTTAAAAAAATGCAAAATGATCTTCACACAACTTTCATGTGATCCAAGAGGTCAAAATGACACAATTGCTAACTACACATCATACCTGTGACTTCAATCTAAAACACTTTTTTCAATCCATAATTATCGAAATATCAGTTTTGTTTTTCCATTCTATGTATATTAATTAAATTTTTCTTTTTTATTTTACCTATCTCCAGAGGCAAGATGTTTGCCATCAGGACTGACTCTTATAGATCGTACGCCATTACGACCATCATAAGACGCGTCGCTTTTTTCGGTAGATCCTGCGGCGGCTAAATCCAGATCTTTCAGATAAGTCAATTCTGGATCCACATATAAAACTTTGAGCAATTCCTGTTGATAAAAAAAATGAAAAATGTTGTGAAATAACATATAACTGATAACATCGGCTTTATACAATTGTGCCTTATATATCGCGAAAGAGACTAAGAGGCGCGCGCCTATATACTGACGTTGCTGTAAATGTTACGTTTATACAACGTATTATTTGGCGAGATATCCTTCTCCAGATTCCAAATCCTTATTGTGTCATCGCTGGAGCAAGTGATAAAACTCCCAAGCGGCATTGCGCCGACAGAATCTGGACCAGTTGGGTACATTTCGACACCCCAAATGCACGCCGAATGGTATAAAAATGAATGCGACTTGCCGACCCGCCTAATATCTTTCACGTCCCAAACATAAATACTATGGTCATTATAGATGCAGGTTAACTTGTTGTTTCGTTCATCGAATGCCAATGCAATCGTATCTGGATATCTCGCGTTGAGTGGATGTTGAGACATATGACTAAAAAAATGAATAAAAAAGTATTCGTAAGTTCGTAAGTATTACGAAACAAACACTAGAGAATTGAAGTAATATTGCTAAACCTGATAGACAATCCTTGCGCGACATCAACTCCCAAATAATGGGTCCGCGGGAGTGTAGTGATAAATTGAAGCGTACTAGGACTAAAACATCTCACAATTCCTTCAGCGCATCCGATAAAAATATATTTATCTCCAACCGTCATGCAATTAGCACTGCTTGTCTGGAAAAGTAGAGAGAAAAAAAGAGAGAGAGAGAGAGAGAGAGAAAGAGAGAAAGAGAGAGTTTATAAAAAGTTTTTCTCATTGACATGATCAAACTTAAAATAGATTGATTATATTCTATTCTTTTTTTTTGCTTTGTTCCAATCGACGTAACTGTTTAAAAATAATTCTAATCGTTCAAAATAACTTACTCGGAGTTCGACCCATTTGTCCAAAAGCCTCCTATTATTAAATTCGCACAACAAGCCCGTTTTGGTAATCACATATGTGGAATCCGCCATTTCCCCCTTGCCGCAAGCTACGTCAATAAAATCATTATTTCTTTGTTCCCCTAATATGGCAGATCGGCCCATCAAAGGCACAGGTTCCTTGTACTGCACAATAAAATACTAAGTTAGAATCCTATGTCTCTATTGGGCGAAGAAAAGAAAGAAAAAGATCGGTCTTATGTCACAAAAGTTATTGTTAAAAATTACCTTGCTACTGCGAGAATATTCCAAATACCAAAACTTGACGTGTCTGTTACCCACGGTGACGAAATAATTGCCATTTTCCGCGAAGCAGACAGCTTTTACTTTGCTCGAAACTTTGTTAGATGCTACTTTAACGTTATTCCTCCAGTCCCAAACGTTAACTATCATGTCGTGCTGCGAGCCGACCGACACGACATATTTGTTGCTTGGCGAAAACGCCTGAGACAAAAATAAAATATCATTTTTATACATGTACGAGAATTATTTGGAAATCAATTTCCGATAGGCTTTTGCAAAATAAGAAATAGAAGAAACATTTTATTATATTCAAAAGTTGTTTACATATATACAGTACTTTTCAACATAATTGCCATCCGAAATGAGGCACTTGTCATAGTGTGGTATAAGCTTTTGTAAGGTTTCATCAAAAATGTTCCCAAATTGGAATCTCAATCAACTCCTAACACTACTTCTCAACTTATCATTGAATCACTCGTTCGTACATATGAACAGATAAAAATCACTTGATAGATCCGGGCTATAGGATGAGTCATTGAATTTTCATTAGACTGCTCCAAAAGTTCTATTTTTCGAACACTCTAGTTCGGATTGTTTTATCTATTCACACATACAAAAATGAAAAATACAACGATTTGAGAATCAACGAAGAGCTGATGAATAATGCTGGGAGTTAGCTAAGATTCCAGGCGACATTGTACTTTGAAATCATCGCTTCAAAAGCTTGTGCCGCGCTATGCTCATATAGCACAGAATATTTCAGTTACATTGCAGCAATGTTACAAACTTGCAAGTTGCAACGCAATATTGTAGAGACATTACAGGAATATGTCATTGTAATATTTCATGAGAAATATTACTGAAAGATTTCAAAAACTTAATAATATTCAGTCGCGTATATCGCTAATACGGTTGTTTAATGTGCAAGACGCGATGCATTATCGATCTATTTAAATTTTAGTTATGAGAAATACATAAAGCTTTTGCAAAGGCCAAGAGATCAAAAATATAATAACTATTAATTTCTCATAAAATTCCAATACAGGCAATTCAGATATTGGACTTATTGTTTAGAAAATCAAGCAGATAAATGTCCAAAAAAGTTAAAATTATCCATTCATTGTTTACTTAAGATGTAAAATAAAGTCTAATATTCATATAAATAAAATTTTGAATTTTACGAATTAAATAATATAAATTTAATTATTTTATTACAATATTTATTTTATTATTGAAAATATATGTGAGGTTCCAATGTTATAAAAAAATTGTAGGACACGGCAATAAGAGCACAGTATTAAGGGCGCATAATCATTTATTACAAGTATTAGATTAACATATACTAATAAAGCGGACGACGTTTCGGCCCTTATTTTGGCTTTCATAAGCGTAAAAAATAACAGAAAAATATAAAAAACGCAAGTAATAAAGGATCATCCCGTTTGCGCACCTTATAGATCGAACACGACAATATTTCCCGATCGAAAACAGACCCGATCGAATACAGGCCGATGGTTGAACTCAAACCTATGTATTGATAAGTCTTATATAAACTTTTTTTTTATTTCCCGAAATTGGATTCACGCGCAATTTATTTCTCACATTAACTGGGCCTGTGATTAGAAAACTAAATACATAAGTTTGAGTTCAACCATCGGCCTGTATCTGATCGGGAAATATTATCGTGTCCGATCTGTAATGTGTGCAATCAGGACTCACTCAGTAATAAACGTAAAGATATAAAAAATTAATAACGGAGATTTACATATGTCAATATTATAAAAACGCATGGTAAAACTTTACAAAAGGGAACTCAGTCCCTTGATATATGTTGTCAAGGTCACTATCTTAAGTTACATCCAAGAAGTTTTAGCCATCACTCGTTGTTTATCAAAAAGTTATTAACAAACATAGATTTGTAAAAATCAAGGTTTATACGTAATCTGACAACAAAAAACAATGCAACTTTACTTTTAAAACTAAAAGGTTTGGGTTAAATTATATTTCCCGAAGTGGAAACCTGGGGGCAGGGAGGGGAGGGATAATCCCTTGTGTCTACGCATGTACTTTACAAAGCAAAGTGAGGTCCACCTCACAATTGTTCTGTGGATGGGAAAGTGTGCGTGGACACAGTCAGTTCCGTATCTTCCCCCCCCCCTCCCCCCATACAGATGAGCTCCACTTCTTGAAGATATAACCTAACTCAAACCTATTTCTGATTTAAAACTAAAATTTGGTTACACCAAATCATTTTATTTAATGTACATGGTGTCCAAAAAGTGCAAATAATTCGTAGAAATTCTTTTGTTAATAACTTTAATAAATAATGAGGGACGGCTAAAACTTCTTGGATGTAACTCAGAACAGTGACCTGGACAACATATGTCAAGGTCAAGGTCATTGGGGCCCTTTTTCTAAAGTTTTACCCTTTAATTTTAAAAATAATGTAATCGTATTTACAAATATCAAAAAATTTAAAAAAATAAATAAAAAAAATTAAAATTAAAAATAAAAAAATAAGAAATAAAAATTAAAAAAATTAAAATTTAAAATTTAAAAAAAATTTAAGAAAGAAGGATTATAAATTATAATTTTTTTAACATAAAAGTGGCTATAATTTAGAAACGACTTATTTCCGGACCTAAGTTTATATAATTTTTTTTCTTTTTGGGTCCCAAATCACCTCCCAAAGTATTGCAGGCGATTTTCTGGACATCCTATAGTATGTTACATTTATGAATGGAAAATTAAAACTAACCTTAAACTTGTCAATAATACTTATGCAATATTATCTATAATATTCAATCATGTTACTTATGTAACATTAATATAATAGTATTTTGAGTATTAATATTTCTTTTTTTATATTTGTTTTAAACATCTGTGTTATTTTTGTTATTAAAATCCATATTTTCAGATTGAGTTTATGCTACAATCTCAAATATGTTATATAATCAAATATGTTATTTTACTTAATAAATAAAATAATTATA
>JBCEWD010000009.1:7884098-7895663 GCA_039654425.1 Cataglyphis rosenhaueri | reverse complement strand
TATATATATTATTATAATATCTAATTCTTTTTGAAAAGTACAAAAGTCGAGTAATCATTATGTTCAGAAAAATTTTATTTGGACGTAATTACAAAAGTAATCAACTGTCAATTTTTTTATTTATGAAAAACTATGTAAAATAATACTGAATATACATATGTATTCTGATAGATATAACAAAATGAATTAAAAGTTTATTACCATATACATATATTCGAAAAAATTATTTTTTACTTTAATATTATTGTAAGAAGTTTAAAGTGTAAAATACATTGTAAACAGCTGTATCCAACAAAAATTACATTTTGAAATTAATCTTTTTGGTAACATATAATCCATTTAATATATAATTTCAACCTAATCTTACAAGAAAAATGAGAGAAATAAGAAGCAAAAAATATTCAAGATTTTGCAAATATACGAAATAAGAAATTATTGCAAGTAACACTCACCACACAATTGATGCCATATTTGTGTCCGGGAAATTCCGCAATTTGCACGGCATTATGTGGATCCGAGATATCCCAGACACGGACGTTCGGCATGTGACCGCATTCACCCGTTGCCAGAAGCTTGCCATCTCCGGCGAGCGCTAGAGAAGTTACGGTTTTACGACAGGCGTTCAACACATGCGCTTGACTATTCTTCCGTGGATTGAATAACACGACGGTACAACTGTAATAGAATGCAATAGAAACGATATTATCTGTAAAATGCAATCAATTGAGACAATTTTACTAATCATTAAGTTATCATATAATCGTAAATTTTTAATACAATCTATAATATTTACAAAATATTATTATAAGCATAAATATAAATTATTTTACAATATCATTATTTAGTATTACATTAATTTTATATTTAAAAATTAATTGGATTTTATATAGTTTAGTGTGGTAAATCATATTCCGTATGATTTATTTATCACAATTTTATTAGTTCGCGATTATTAATATTACAAAATCTACAATTAAACTTTTTTCTATCTCGTTAACAGTTTTCTATTTCTTCTTCTTGATTTCTCGCCATTCAATTAATTTTAATTGCAATTATTGCAATCACACCAATGGGCTGGTCACTGAAGTAATTTTTGTACAAGAGCTGGGCAATCCAAAGGAAATTTTGAGTAATCCAATGTAATTTTTGGTAATTCTAAATAATCTTTAGCATTTTCAGGTGATCTTGAGTAATCTAATAAGAAATTTAAGTAATCTAAGGTAACATCAAATAATCTATAGGCAACTCTAAGTATTCTTAAGGTAGTCTCAGATAATCTGAGGTAATCTAAGGTAATCTTTAAGTTTTGAAGTCAGTAAACGTCATTGACAAACTTGTATCTTTTTACAATAATACATTTGCAGTCGATATTAGACTTGCCCTAAGGATGTAAGATCGACTGTTCTCCACACGCGATTGTTTGTTTTGCGCATACGTATACCCGATACATCTAACCGCCGAAAGACAAATATATATCGGAAACACAGTCTTTCATATGTTTCCGAGTCTGTGCATGAAAGTTTCGAGACGGTGCTCGCTCTGTGCTTAATACAGTTTTTATTATTTTTTGGTTTTATTATCGAAATCGATCAAAATGGAAAATTCTGAAGAATCATCAAGGGAACTACTAGCTGAAATCAACACGGAAGATATAGCATTGATGAATTTTAATAGTAAATTAAAAATTTTGCTGTTATTTATTTGAAAATAAACAGGATATTACAATGAAAGTTCTTTTCTTTCGATTCATGAAAAAGAAATAGAAACCTTTGCAGAGGAACTTTGGAAAGCAATTTCATTTGTTAGTGGATAAAAAAGATTATATTAAGTATTATGGTCCATTTTGAAGTTTTTCAAAAAACCTCAAATGTTTAAAATGTTTAAAATGATAGAAGATTATTTTTCAAAAACAAATTTTTGTATTGTCCCAACAATTGCAAAAAGAAATCCAAGCAAATAATAAAAATGTAAATAAAAAGAAAATTTGTCATAAAAGAAAACGAGACGATTTATTGGATAATGAAGAAAAGTCTGATTCAATTACACGGACCAAAACAATAGATTTACATTTAGAAATAAAAAAAATTAAAAAACTTATACTAGACTGGATGGAATAAAAAATAAGTAAGGCATCGGAATAAAATACGTATAAAAATAATTATTTAATAGAAAAAGTAAAAAATCTTGCAAAAATATTAAAATTAAAGTTAAAGTTGAAGATGAAAACTTTATTTTTGCTATTGTTAATTGTTTTCTTTGCAATACATCTATAAAAATAATCAAGTGTAGTAAAAATGAAAATAATACAAATGCAAGATGGATGATGAGCAATTTTTACAAACATTTTCTTTCTACATATTTAAGCAATATTCAAAACAACACGTTGATAGCATCTCGGACTTCTTTTAAAAAAATCATCCGTACTTTAGTCTTATTTTTCAAAAACTGATGTTAATAAAAATTTGCGTAAAGATATAAATACTACTCAAAATAAAGATTCGGAACAAGGATCATCTTCAGAAATAATTCCAGTCCAGAAGATGTCAAAGAAACCTTGGAGAAAACAATCTCGAAAATCGTTGTAAAAGAAAATAATTTCAACCTGGATTCGAATATTGGATCGTCAAATTTTTAATAGTACTGGAAAAAATAAGATGATGTGGAATAAAAAAAATTGCAGCTTTAAAAAAATCATCATCTAGTAAAATACAGTCGATAAAATCGATTAAAACGAAAATTACAAATAATATCTCCAAATCAAATGTTCATTACTCAATATTTTTCCTGTATTGATAAAATTTCGAAAATAGTACAAGAAAATGACATTAAAAAAAAATGTTTTCTGAGAAAGTCGACGAATTTCGATATCTTAAAAAAATATTGCTTCAGTTCCAAAAAATATTGATGGTTTTTTAAAAACAATAGATTTTTTGAAACAGCAATTTTCAACAATGCTAAAAAAAATCCGAATAATCAATATCAAAACTTAAAAGAAGAATCTTTTAAGAGATTTTTCACATATCTTTTCATTATAGATTAGCATGCATTTTAAAATTTTTATATATTTGTATTTTTAATAATTTTTAGTTTTGAATTTTGTTTTGAATAATAAGTAGACGCCTGACTTACGAAATTTTACATGCCATTTTTGAATGACATTATTCCATCTGTATCCAGTGTCAGCAGGATAACAAATTCTAATCATTGTTTATTTCAAGAAAATGAATTTCGTTTTAAGGAACTAAATGACTTTTTAACGCAAAGAAATTTGCCTAAAGTAGTTTGGCTTAGTGAAGATGCGATTGGAATTATCGGCAGAATCAAATATTTATTACATGAAAATTATAATGTAGGTTTCGTTTTACCATTAAATGACGATGGCTTACCAAAAGCTGAATACTTTAAAGTGAATAAACAAATTTTTTTTCATACAATTATCAAGTTGATTTTTCAAAAAATTATCAAATTATGATTTTTAGGCAATAACTTATAACGAAATAAAAAGACAATTTCAAGAGGAACGTATTTTTAATTATGCTTATGTTGTTATGGTTCAACCTTTACAAGATAACACTCCATCATTTTGTCTATCAATTTCTGGTACAGATAATCGGTTTACAGCCTCTGATTTTGAAAAGATGGATAAAAATGTTATCTATAGCTAAAGAATTTAGTATTACAATTTTGGGTCATTCATCTGACACTACACTTATGAAAGCCATGAAAATTACACATTATTATCTATACTACATATAACTACATATAAACTTCCAACTTCTGCCGAAAATAAGTGGTCTTGATTCCATTGTATGAAACTACCTAATTCAAATGCATTGGTCTGCCAAGACATACATATTGGTACAAAATTGAAAACGCGACTTTTACATAACAAAGTGAATTTGCAAATAGATAATTACGAAATCAATAAAAATCTTGAATATCTTATACTCAATTTTGAAAAAGATAAATACTTATTAACTATGTCTGATATAAATGGAGAAGACAAAATGAATTATAGAGCTGTGGATAAATATGTGATTCGAGTAACGAATATTTTAAGTTAAAAGTGCCCAATGCGAAAGGTTCTGTGATTTATTTATTTAGAAGCAATAAGAAATATTTTACAATCATTTTTAAACAAAAATTTGGCTCAGAGAAAAAGATTATTTTTAATTTGGAAATCTGTATTTATTTTCCGAATATGGCAAAACTGAATCTTAGAACAAAATAATTTAACTCTTTCAAAAAATTTTATTACTTCAAATTCCTATATCTCAATAGAAATCAATGCTCACTTCTTACTTATGTTTTTTCAAAAAATTTTATCTGACTTTAACTTGAATTTTAATATGTGCGTCCCATAGTTGATGAGTAGCCAACCATGCGAATAAATCTTTCGTTCAACAAGAAACTTGACTTCTACTTTTTCCAAAATAGTCAATTTTAGTTTAAATGATATTATGAATAGAATTTAAAAAATTCAAATTATCAAAATATAAAACGTCAAAAATGATTTAAAAAATTAGTTTGTTTTCCCAAGGGAAGTACATAATCGTTTAAGTATTGTAGGTAATGAAAATTTAAGTGATATCCCAAATAATATAGATATTGAAAACATTATTATGTCAGCTCTTGCAGAAGCTAAATCGAATCTTAATAAAGTTGGCATAAACAACATTCCTGAATTATATTGGAAAAATATTATTTTCCTAAATTTTCGTAAGAAAATTCTGTGGAAGATATTGTTTTAAATAATGATGAGGATAATAATTTAATTTCGAATTTTGAGTTAGAATTAGATGTTACAACACAAGTTGAGTCCAAAATTGAGTCAAAGTTAGAAACAAGATTATAAACTGATTTGGCCTCTGAAACTTATAATTTTGATGATGATCAATTGGACGATGACCTTTGTTTAAAAGATTATGTTGATGAACCAGAATTTATTTAAAAAAAAGATATAGAAAATATAGAAAAGTCGCCCTTTGTAAAACTAGTTTTAGCCAGACAAAACTAGTTAAAAAATCATCTCTTTGTTGGTTTTAATAATAATAAAAAATTAAGCAATGACAGATTATTGCGTGTCAGACAAAACCCCACAAGTTCTCACAATTTAAATGATCAAATAGATACTGAAAACGACAATGCGGAGTTTGTAATAAATACTCAAATGTATTCCGTTGTTTATTATGACATTGGATGGTATATAAGGAAGGTCTTGGAAAAATTAACTAATCAATTGTTTAAAATAAAATATCTGTCTCAAAATTTAAAGGTTTTTAAGTGGCCACGAAAAGATGATATTCAGGAAGCTGAGAATAGATATATATTTTATGATCCTATTAACATGCAGGTGTTAATTATTTAACTACTTCTCAGTCTGACAGAAAACTAATTATAAAACAATTCAAAAAAATTTTTTTTTTAAATTTAGTTACGTCAGAAACTGTAAAAATGTTTAGATTTCTGTTTCGCAAATGTACCTTTTTATTTATACTTAACTCGATTGGTCGCAAAAGTTTCAATTTAACACAAGTTGTGATATCTTTTAACAAAGAGTCTTGTGTTACTAGTAGTATTCTGTTTTTTTTTAAATATTTTTAATTTATATAAAATATCTATTAATATTTATATTTAATTGGATATTGTCAGTATTAAAAAATATCAATTACGAGTAGTCGAACTTGTTACTATATATGTGTATATATATATATATATATATATATATATATATATATATATATATATTCTTTTTGCGAAATTTTTGTATTTTTGTGTTCCTATATGTAATAAAGATTTGTTTTGTAAAATTGTGTTTTTTCTTAAGCAGTAAAAATCTAAAATCGATGTTCCCAAATTCCTATCATAGTGATTTATAGAGATATATTAGAGTGATCTAAAGAATAATACTTTATGTATTCGTATAAAATAATCTTAAATGATTAAATTAAATTTGGAAAAATCTCGGATCCTAGGAAATCCTAGAAAATTTGAGGTAATTTTAAATACTCTAAGGTAATCTTGGATAATATAAGGTAAAATATATTTGATAATCTGGAGTAATTTGAAGTAATGTTAGGTAATCCTAAGTAATCTGCGGTAGTATTAGTAATTTTAAATAATCTGAGGTAATTTAAAGATAATCCGTATCAAGGGTAATTTTTGTACACTATAATCACTAGTGACCAACCCCTCGGATCACATAAAATAAATCCAACAATTTCTTTGACAATTTTTAGTGTTGTAATACACAATAAGAGGTAATATTTTTATTAAAACTCTCTCATTTTATTAGAAAAAAAAAATATGATAACAGAATACCTAATAAAACTGAATGTCTTTGTCATGTAATTGATATTTTATACTAATCCAAAAAAAAAAAGATAAAAATAAAAAATATTTAATCAAAAAAAAGAAGTAAAAGAGAGAAAATAGAAGAAGAAAAAAAGAAAAAGTAGAGAGAAAGGGAAAATGAAAAAAAAAGAATGGGGCAATTTTAAATTTTTTTTTGTTCCCAACTTTTTTTCGTTCGTTTTGCTGTTTAGAGAGGATACGGCCGTGTGAAGAAGAGACATTTGCCTGCAACTTAGTAAAACTAGCTTAGAAAAGCATGCTAGCTAAGAGATATGTTCAACATGCATCAATGGTAGACGTGATAAATTGTAGACACTTTGTGTCTGGTAAATACAATGCACGTACATTCACTTGCATGTGAACAGCTTATCCCAAAGATTGCATTGTGAAGTCGCTAGTACTGTAGTTAAATATTTATTAGCTTAATTATTTAGTATATCGACTAAAATATTTACTAATAATAACTTCAAAAGTGATAATAAGTAATTTAATCACATGCAAATTAATTACAGCAATTTGATAACAATCACATTAGACAACAATCAAATCAGTCACCCGTCGAGTTAAATCGTCACCTTGCTTCTGAAATTATTTCGTAATTTATGATCCCCAAAAAATTACTTTTCTAAAAAAAGGTACAAAAAAAGCGCCAGTTGTGAAAAACTGTTATGTATTTATAAAATTAACCAAAAAAACTGTTGTATAAATCAAAAATATTATTGTATGTAATAGTTGTTTAAATTTCCTAAATAATGATATCAAAGAAATGCGCAAAAAAAATTTATATTATAAAATTAATTTTTTTTAGTTATTTAAATTTTACTATATAAAATTTTGTAAGATGATAAAATAAACAATCACATGTATACATTCTAATAACCATATATATTCTGAAAAGTTTAATAAAAAAAAAATAATATTCAAAAGAAAAAACAAAATTAAAAATTTAGACAGAAATCAAAAATTAAAAATTTATGCAAAAAATTAGAAATTAAAAACTTATGCAAAAATTAAAAATTTTAAAATCCAAAAATACAAAATCAAAAAATAAAAAAAATTTTAGTTAAAAATCTTGGCACTGCTAAACTGAACAATATGTTAATAATATTAACATCATTACTCCGTATATTTACATTGCAATTATTGATGTAATAATGTTTAAATTAAATTAATTATTTGTTACTTTAAGATACATTACAGTTATTAATTTTGAAATTTAGTAGCGCCAAGATTTTTAATTAAATTTTTTTTCATTTTTATAATAATGGATATAATAATGGATATAATAGATATATAATTCGTCAAAAACAAAAGAAAACATATAATCTTCTTGTAATAGATAAAGCTCAACTGCTCAAGATATTAAGACTTCTATGGAATTCAATTACGGATATTCTCCAATACCAAGCCAAGCTACTTTACATATAAGCAATAAATACGAAACAAATTATCAAAAAATAATACAAATTTATAATCCGCTTGGTTTAATCGCACAAATATTTATTATTGGAAAAATTATAATGTAACAACTGTAGAAGTAAGAGATCGAATAGAACCAAAAACTTTCAGGTATGAGTATGGACCTGAAAATCATATTATAAATCCTTATCAAGTTTAAATGATATTTCTTGATATAAAAATATCAAGAAATATCAACTTTAAAAATTTAACCAACATCTCTGATATAAAGTGGATTAGCTGCGCATTAGAGCGCATTTATGGACCCTTTATGCCGTCATTGTTACGTTTGAAGCAGCGCTTTTATTTACTTCAACTATATGACGTTGTCAAGAAATCTTGCGATTTTGGTTCTGTTAGATTGTGAAGTGACAGTACTTTTACTTGTAAATGAGAACAGCATTAAAAATCTAACGCACTAAAAATCTTTGCAGTCAATAAGCAAAAATTCAAGCCTAACGGAAGGCAGGATTCGGTAATACATCAGCTAATCACCTCGCAGATCTTTCATCTTATCATTGATCGTTTAAAAAAAAATAATCTATGGTAAAACCACTCCCTGTTTCTCCGATGCACAGACCGAATTCAGATCTAGGAGGCCAAAATGTAAAAATCATTAAAAAACTTGATTTTATTATTAATATATATAATTTTTAAGGACTCACAGTTTAAATCTATTATTAATTTTCTTTTATTTTTATTTCATATAATAAAGAAACGTAAGAAATTAGGAAATTACTTTAACTGAATTACTTTTTTGAATTAGATGTCTTACACTTATTCATAGATTCAAATTATACGATATTTATATCCAAATCATCATTCTCCAAATATTATTAATAAGTATTAATCTCTTTACGAAAAGACAAGCATCAATAAATGAATAATAGAGGAATATTTGTTTCGATTGCTTATAATATATATTTTCTTCCCTGTAGCGTAATCAAGGACTAATAACAAGGACATAGGAAGATGTCCAATGTTTTTTTCCATTTTTTCTTAAATTTTACATATTTTTTGTATTTTTATATATATTTTATTTTTTTTTATTTGTTTGTAATATATTTTTTATATTGCACTTATATATTTAATATAATATTTGTTTCCTATTTCTAAGTAAGAAATAAAAAAAAACATTTAATAAAAATTGTAGAAATTCAAATCATTTCAAAATTGTTTTTGGGCTATTCTTCTTCTAATGATTCTTCTGAAAATTTTGATAATATTTCAGAATTATAATTACAGAATTCCGGTTCCAAAAGTAATTCTATAATTTTACGAGAAATAATACCGGTCTTCCTTGGTGGTTTATGCCTAAGTGATGTGATGAGAGGATCGAATGAAATAAGGAGTTTGCCAAATAAGTTTTCATTTGTAGCAACTCTCGAGCATTTTCTAGTATTATATTCTCTTATATATTTAACATCTTTATTTCTTGCTTCTTGAGCTTCTTCAGACAGAAGTCCAATAGGCAAGATGGCTGTAGAAACAATAGCAGCACCATGCACAAGTAATTTATGCATAGATGCTGGCATAAGATACCAGTTATATAATTGAACATACAGTTTGGCTGTTTCATGAGTAGATACAGAATTTTTCTTTATTTATGGAAAAATCGCAAGAGATGATCTTCAAAATGATGCCGAACCTTTTAATCACATTTTCATCAATATCAGTGATTATAAACCACTCCAGGATTTTGAAAAAATCGGCGAGCGGTATTTCCATCATTTGTTGTTCCGCTTCCTTGCTTTGAAATATCTACAATTAATCCCATTTGTGTCTTGAATTTCGATTGAATAATTTTTTTTCGACTTTTTACTTTTTCTTTATCGATCTTACTGATAACTCGCCAATTTTTTATATCTATTCTATACGAAATATGCAATAAACACTCGAAACATGTAAGCCAACAATGAAGTAAAGATATTCTGAATGTCAAAGTCTTATCTAGAGATCGATTATAGACAAGATAACTTGTACATATCTTTTGGAGTAGCTTTACATATGTAACAAACTTGACTTGAATTATCTGTAAGAGCGCTCCATACTTTTCCATCAGCCACAGTAAGCATGAAACGATATTTTACTGTGATTTTAACAGGATTGTTATCATTGCCGGAATCAGTTGAGATATTTGTATCTCAATATTTTTCTTTGCAATTTTGATTATTTCTTTTGTTTCTTTTACAAATTGAAAATGTATAAGTCTACAAAACCTTACAGATGACGGTCGAGGATTTCTCCATAAAATTATTGGATGTCCTTGAGACGCAATTTATAATTGTTTTTTTGCTTATATTTAGATTGCTCAGAAGTACCATCAATTTCGCAATCAACTCTACATTTTCTAACAATGATTTATCTGTAATCGTATTAAGATGAACTGCAATATTTCAAGAATACGAGTAGTAGTGTGGTCCAGCAATGATTGAAGAGGAACTTTCGCACATTTGTCTTTTATGTTCACATTTTCGGGATTTTTTTGTTTCAAGGATTTGATGGTAATTCGGATACAAATCAGCGCCTCTTTCTTTAGATTGCATTTGCATCATTTTATATTAAAATTTTATATTAAAATTTAGAGAATTTTCTTTTTACATAAAAAGATGAAGCTTCGTATACATACGAATAATGGGAGATATCAGTTTTGATATATGTCCATCTGCACTGACTTCTGCAATATATTTCGCTAGTTCTTTTTCGCCTCATTGTGAACACCCGTAGCCGAAACTACTTCTGTAAGAGAATGAGGTGATAGAAGTTTTGCAACTTTTCATCTTTTCGTATAATTGCTAGCATTATCAAAAGCATTATTTATATTGTCGGATCAACAGAAAAAGAACCACTATTGTTGTCTGAATTACGACACAATGACACAAAGAACTGAATCCGGAATTTTAAATTTTTTGTTTAAGCAGAATCTTCATTTTATTATAAATGTATCAGAACCTTTGCAAACTTTTACTCTCATTTTTTATGTAACATATATAAATACTCTTATAGAATGCTTCAAATCGTGCTGTGTTTTTAAAGGGCAATCTGTTACATTTAATTTTTGTAAAATAAATTACCTAACAGGTAATTGTAACAGGTCTGTTTGATTTTGTACCGAAACCTCTTGCACCGCCTAGTTGTAACCATGTTAAAGTTATCATTTTCGATATCTAATAAAAAACAAAATGTGCAAATTAATAAAGGAAATAAAAACAAAAAATTAAAAATATAGTTTGATAAGTACACTTAATGATTTTACTTGAAAACAAACGAAACAAATTGCAAAAAAATAATAGTATGATGGTACAGAATAACATTATATATTGATAAGAATAATTAAAAATTAAAGAGAACACCTGAAAAGAGAATACAACCAATATTGACTAACATTCATGAGACCTTACTCAACTTAACAATCGATTTTAATCTATTTTATTTCATTTGAAAATAATTTTAACTTAGGGTAAGTGTTGGCTGCAATGTGCCATCTGTCGACGCTAGCGGAGTTTCTTCGAAAATTATCAATATTCACCATATTAGTATCTGCTTTTTGTTGCCCAAAAAATGTTCAATCGAATTAGATGCTTTTTCACACATGAAGGATATACATATAAGAACTTCCATACGTTATAGGAAGAAGCGTTTCTCCAACGCTTTCGAAAATATAATTTTTTTTAATATGCTTATGCGTCATTCTCTGCGCTGGCACGCGCATTTGTCGACGCTAGCGGAGTTTCTTTGCTAGCGTCGACAAAT
>JBCEWD010000009.1:7864289-7874836 GCA_039654425.1 Cataglyphis rosenhaueri | reverse complement strand
TATATATATGTAAAATGAAGCATCTAACAAAAACAAAAAACATCTTGAATAAACTTATGATTATTGTTTATTACATTATGCGTTGTATAAAAAGTAAATAGTACTGGCACATTTAAGCCTATATATTTCAAAAACTATTTGTCTCATTAAAATTACTTGACTATACGTTTGACGCAAATGTGCGTGACATACTTTTTGCTTAATCTTCTCGAATTGTCAATCATATTATTCTTCAACATTCTTATATATATTAATCTTTGTTCATCACAGCACACGCGCACGTGTGCGTAATGGAATAAATGAAAATATCAAGAAATTGCATCAATTGAAAATTATTGAAAAAAAATTATGCATAGTTTACGTAGAATTTAATTCTTTTATTATTATATTACAATATTAAAATTTTTTTATTAAACGAAATGTATAACAATTGTAATAAAAATAACAAAATTCTAATAAATAATATACAACATAAAAAAGAAAAAAACGGACTAATAAGAGATCTCTGTGCAGTTGGCCCTTCATTTTTAAAATAAAAAAATAAAAAAAAAATTTTAGAGTTCTGAGTGTCTTCCGAAGAGGTCGCTACAAGTTTTCTATCGGTTTTAGAAATAGTTCCATCGTTTAAAGCATCGAAAATAACACTTGAAGATACGGGAGACCAATTTCATATTTTTTGCAAATTTAAGATTGCATAATTTGTTTGTTAACTTTATCATTTAGATTGTTAAAGATAATTGATAAAACTCTTCGAGAGGCTGCCAGAATTATTAATAAAATTGCCTGTTACCGAAAAAAATTTTCAGCCCTTATAGGACTTAGAAAATTTTCGTATTCGTGACTTCAATTAACGAGAATTTTATTTCGTATCGTAACGTTTCAAATGTTAATAATTATCAATAGAACTTTTTGGTGAAGGAAAGGAAGGGAGCGGGCTATCAGAATTGTCAACAAAACTATCAATTATCGAGAAAAATTTTCACCCTTATAGAACTTAAACGTTCGAAACCCTGTAGAAATAAAAATTTTTGTTAAATAACGGAACTATTTCTAAAACCGATAGAGAACTCTACAACTCTTCGGGGACACCCAAAACTCTAATAATTTTTTTTTAATTAAAAAAATGAGTCTACTTCATAAAGATTAATGAGACGCTATCGCAGAAAATAAAGCACAAATAAAAAGAACTTAAAATCTTCATAAAAAATTTTTTAATTAAATATTTCGATTTCTTTTCGAACAATTCTCATTGTCAGTTATTATTAACAAAGAAGTATACATGTTATACAACGATACAAAAGTGCATGCATATACATGGTAATATAAAATTCATGTATTCTACTCCTTATGCAATTCATAACGGTATAGACAAAAGATAAACAAGATAAATCTCCAAAGTTCCAGCCGATAAAAAACATCGATGCAATCATATGACATTGCAAATGCCATCAAGAGTAAAACTAAAAGAACAGGATGTTCGTGAAAAAAGTTGTAATCTCAAAAACTAGGAGACTCACCAAATTGAAGAGAGACGGACGATGAAAAAAATTGAAAGCACAATTGTCAAAAACAATGATCGTTCCCAAAATGATTCTTATGATCGTTACCAAAATGATACTATGTTAGTAAACAAAGATCTTAAGAAGATGCTATATAGACATGAGAAGCAGAGGGAAAAGATAATGTAAATAAGCGCGATGATTTTACATTTTACTGTTAAATAAATTTTCAATGACCAATATATATCATTTAAGTTCGTTGTCATTCTAGAGATTGAGGCTGTTTCTTTGTCGGTTAATGTGCATCATTTCCAACAACAATCTCTTCTCATATTAAGCTGCCCCCCCCCTTCTCACAACGCCAAATAAAGTCACACCTATCGAATAATTTAATGCTAATTATGTGCTAATTTATTGCCGTAATCTGAATTTTATTGTTCAAACCGTTTAGTAGGAATTCAAATTTAAAGTGGGGGGGGGGGGGGAGAGAGGCAGTTTTGACATAAAATAATCTGTGGATAATATACTATCAAAATACATACAATATTGAATTTGTTGCTCGTTCTAAAGTATTAAAAAACGATACTTAGTCGCTGCGGATCTGTATGGCACAATCTTGTACTATATAAACTAATTAAAAAATTTTATTGCTCACATATATTTGGTATTAAAATAATCTGTGGACAATATACGACCGAAATATATATGATATTGAATTTGTTGCTTGTTCTAAAGTATTAAAAAACGATACTTTGTCGCCGCAGACCTATATGATGCGATCTTATACCATATAAACTAATTAAAAAATTTTGTTGCTCGCATATATTTGGATAGGTGCGATTTTATTTGGCGTTGGTGGAGGGAGAGGAGAGGGTGCAACTTAATATTAACCTCTTCCTCAGATTAGGCTCTTTGTCCAAAACTTGCACTTTGTCCCACTTAAACTCATGATTAAACAGTCTATGAATTATGATTACCAAATGCTGTGTGATATTTCTCTTAATATAATTGCAATGTTCCAAAATTCTTGTTCTTAATGGTTGGCTTACATACAAAGCACCGCAATCTTTACAAGAAATTCTGTACATCACACATGTTTGAGAAATTATGTCGGTAAATTATCTTTATGCAAATTTATTGCCAATATATAATATTATTGTTTTTATATTTTATTAATTATTTAATTTTTTATTTTACGTACTCCATTTTTTAAATTGCTATTTGTGAACAATTGTATAGAGATAAAAAAATCAACGTTAATGAAAAATAACACTAATGAACACCATAGAGTGTTTTTTGATATCACATATATATCGAACATATATATCCCATAAATATCAAAATTTTCTGAATAGTTCAAAAATGTAATCCGTAGCACTAAAACAATAATATACTGAGATTAACAAATTGCGTTTTTTCATCCGTATTCATAACGGTAATAATTATTTACCGACACAATTTCGTAAAAATGTAGTACGTAAAATTTCTTATAAAGATTGCGATGCTTTTTAGGCCAATGATCGATCATTAAGAAAAAAAGTTTCGACATAGAGCAATCATATTAAGAGAAATACCACATAATATTCGGTAATCTTGGATCACAAACTGCTTAATTATGAGTTTAAGACAAGAATCTTGACTGAGGAACCTATCCTGAGAAAGTTGTGGAAAAAAAAAAACCTGAATCTCCAGACACCGCTAGTTTATACTTATTTATCAACCGTTGGTTCTTATTACTTCAGGGAATTTAAATCTAAATTAAATATTTTATGAGCGGTATATACACGCATATACACATACATGAATACAATAGCATAAAAACTAGAACAAATAGTATTTTAGACATATATTATTTTAGAAATTATATTTTTTTAAATGACGAAGCTCCTATAAATTGACGTAGCTCCTATAAAATTAAAACAAAGAAAGTAAATAAGTTTAAGGATAATAGCGAATGCCCGCACAATATATCCAGATCATGAGAAATTGTACAATTTCGCAAATATCTTTCGGATAATTTAAAAATTAAACATTCTAATGTGAATAATAATCACAAAAGACACAAATCATAAAAAATAGAATTATTATATTATTTATCTTTTTGTAATTCGCATCTTTTGTGATCATTATTCATATTAGAATATTTTAATTTTTACATGTTATCCATTAAGATATTCGCAAATTGTACAATTCTCATGACCTGATATATTGGGCATCCGCGGTTTCTCCTTAAATCTATTTATTTTCTTTGTTTATATTTATTTGCATTTTGATAATATTGATTATAAAAATTGATTTTATAGGTTTGTTCTTGCTTTCTTTTTTTTCTCTTGTTATATTAAAAAATTTAAAGAAATTGTTGAAATGTTTTTATAAATCTTTGATCTTTGATCAATGTTGTCAGTAATCAATTGCATCTATTTAATCAAAATCATTTTGCATTAAATGTGTTTTTTTTTCCTAATAATTATGATTATCAGAAAAAAAAGGAGAGCAAAACAAAATAATAAAAGTCCAATATTTTCCAAATAACGTATATTATGATATGAATATGCTTTTATAGGTAACAAAATAACAATAATCAAAAAACTAACGATATGTATTATATGATCATCAAACAAAGATTTATAATCATCAGTTGCAATGTTACGTGTCGATGTAGTATTTTCTGAGTCGTTTTTCAATGCGTGCAATATAGGATCTGCATTTAACATTATAATGCAAACGCTAAAGAAAACCGTGCATATATACACTACCATACGTATATCATAGGCTGAAATATTTTCCTATCGCGTATAATCGGCAAGTTGGTTTTAAATGATATTAAAGTCATTTTTAATACCAGATATTTTTTTCTTTTATTTGTCATCCATATATGCACGTGATTTTCATGGCTGTTTTTCTACATGCGCCAACATCACAGTTTAATTTTCCCACATGCATACAACACACATAAACATACACACACACACACACACACACATCCACAATACACCCACGCATATATTCACACACATTTACACTATACATACAAAACAATTTCTGGGTCACCAGGTGTCTTGTGCGAACGCAACCTTCACGTCCCAATCTGTCTTTCAGAGACTCGTTAGATCTTCAATGAAGATTTACTATTACTTACCACAGTTCCTGACACAGTCTGATTTTTACACACGCGCGATATTTTAAATTGCAACTTTTCACTTGCATCTCTCATCAAGTTTTCAAGAACATATTTTACAAAATACATAGTTTATATTTGAAATACTAAAGACAAAATGTAAATTGATTTTGAAAAGTGATGAGGTATTAAGATTTCGAATTTAATTAAGATTTCGAATTTTTACAATATATTGTAATTATACAAGATTATAAAATTGCCTTTTTATTCTTTTTTTGCAATAGCTTTATTTTTTTCCCATTGCAATAGTATATTCCAATTTTGTGTATTGTTTTTCGTCTTCTTGCAATATATAAACTAAAAACAGAGATATTCTTTTAGAAAATTATATAAAATAATAGAATGTAAAAATATGTTTGCTTTCGTGAAATATATTCCTCTTCATATTGAAAAAAAGATGCATGTTCATACCATTGTAAGCGCCTTTCCAGAATGTAATATTCAAATGAAATACATGAAGCAATTCTATCTCGGTATATACTATAATATTAACTATATAAATAATATAAATATAACTTTAAAATATTTATATGTATATATTGTCACTTTCAATAGTTTTGAAAATTAAAAAATTTTTTTTTTATCTTTTCTGTCAACACATTCCAACAATATGCGAATTACTCGTATGAAACTAAGAGAGACACATTGTGTGAATTCTATAATAAAGTGTGAATGTGGAAAAAAAAATATATATAAGCCAGCTATGCAAGTAAGATAGATACGAAAACTGCCATAAAACAAGGACAAATATAAAAGTGTTATTTTAAGCATACTACATCTTTTTACTATACTAAATCATAATTTTATTATGTTTGATTGATAGAAATTATGTAAATTACACTGAAAGAAATTAGGATTAATCTAATTTTGTAGGAATTATGATAAATGATCAACATTAAAAAAATTTTTCAAAAGCGTCATTTATTAATTTATTTAATTCAGAATATTATAAAATTGTATAACTCATAGTTTAACTAATATGTAATAGGCAACCTTGTAAATTTTGCAAGAGAATTAATTAATATGCGTTTATAAAAAAATTTTCTCTTAAAAGACCATCCAAAGAATGTATTCGCAAAAGATCTTTCTTAGAATAATTCGTAATCCTTAAACAACTTATTTCTAAAACTCCGAAATATGATATTAGCCGCTGTTATTTATTAATTTACGAAACATGTAAAAATGCATCCATTGATTCAAGAAATTTCACTTCCTTGTAAAATACATTTCATTGTAAAAGATACGCTGTTATACTCAAATAGACTATTATGAAATTATAAAAGGTTTTTCAAAGTCATTGTCAAAAGCATTAAGAGAGAGAATAAAAATATTAGGAATAATTCTTGTCAAATCAACCTAACGCAGAATAAAGAGTTCAAATTTAAAATTTTAATGTTGACATATTTTTTAATTCTTATATCAACGGAAAACCAACCCTTTAAAGAACCATTTACAATGAAAGTAGTAAGACTATAGAAGTAGAAAAGAAACTGTTTTCAGTGAGGTAAAAACCCGAAGTAACGAAATGGACGAAATTCTCATTTCGCGTTCCCTACTGCCTTACTATCAGCCAATGAAAAACGTGTATTTATTCTCTCGCACATTTAATCGCTACCTTCTGTTAAAATTCTCTAAATGTCTATTCGCTGATTGGTTGGTTATTATTCATATTGCTTTTCGACATTGTCGACAGAAAGGAAATAACTCTAAGAACCTATTCCTCTATTCCTCACTCTGTACTGCCTATTTCCATTGTAGACAACTTTTAAGCATTCTCCTGGTTTTAATCCCTTAACCGCAAGAGGAACGTGATGCTTAAACGTTCTGCAGAACTCAGAAACCATTGAAACTTCTCGTTTCACTAAGTCAATCGAAGTTGGCAATACATATAAATGTCCAAGCTTATATTTATGCTTATATTTATAATTCCATATACAGACATACATATACACACATATGTCATAACCAGATTACAAAATCTGCCGTATTTTAAAACGTCTAGGCATTTTATAAAGTACGTACGGTCTTATTCTCAAATGGGTGACCTCCATTTGGACACGTAACGATTGGACACCGCCCGATTGGACATCACACGATTGGACACTGCACAATCGGATCCCTCACAATTGGACATTGTACGATTGGACACCGCACGATTGAACTCCACATAATTGGACACGACACGACTGGACACCGCACAATTGAATAAAGTTATAAACTCTGAAACCTCATTTCGCATTGAAAAATATATGCGTAGAGGCAATACGTTCCGGCCCCCATACGGGGAGGCTCCACTACCATTAAAATTAGACACATAGGTTTGCCTTGAACCTCGCTTTGCGTGTAAAATTGTAAACCCATATGAAATCTCACTTCGCGTGGAAAGTTATAAAATCTATGTTAAAACCTCACTTTTCTAACCTAAAAGTGTGATGTTCAATCGTACAATGTTCAATTGCACGGTGTCCAATCGTGCAATGTACGTATTCAATCGTGCCGTGTCCAATCGTGCAATGTGCGTGTCCAATCGTGCAATGTCCAATCGTGCGGTGTCCAATTAAAGGATGTCTAATCGTGCAGTGTCCAATAAAACGTTCAATAATGCGTGTCCATTCGAGCGGTGTCCAATCATTACGTATCCAAATGGGATACGCCCTTTTCAAATCATAATTGAAAATGAAATGTTTTTCAATCTGGCTAAGAATTTTAATCTTTTTACAAAATGCTAACAAGTGACCCGCCACATTGTCAAACGCAACATCGTTTGTACATCGTTTTAGATTCTGGCTGGTACATTTCATAAATGGCATGTTTTTACCGATATTTCGTGCAATGTTTAAATTGAGTTTTATAGCTGTATTATTTATTAATAAATACTTTATATCAAATAAGAATTATTTAAGAAGTATTGAGAAAAAAAGAAAAGATGGAGGAAATTCCAAAAGACAATGCAGTTGATACGTTTTATATAAAACTAAAAATCTTAATTGTAATAAATGTGTTTATACAAATCTGAAAATTTTCTTATTTAGAAATATACACAATTATTCATTAATATTATAATTTAATTACCTTTAATTTTCTATAAATGGCTGTTCTACAAAAACAATTCATAAAATAACTGAAATAAACCAACCAAAATCTAAAGCGATGTTGATAAATCGTTGCATTTGACAATGTGGTAGGTCTTGTTAAGCGTTTTATAAGAAGACTAAAATTCTTAGCCAGATTGTAATATATTTCATTTTTAATCATCATTTGAGAATGTAACCACACTTTTTAAAATGCCTAAAAGTTTTATAAAGCAACGGATTTTGTAATTTGCCTACAAAATATATGTATATAAGTATATGTATACATATAATAACATACTCGTACTTGAACATGTATGTTTTTATAGACTTGTATAATACAAAATAAAGCATATTGCAAAAAAAATTAGAAAGAATTATTTTTAATTTTTTAAGTTTTACAAAATTCTGCGTATTCAAGAATAATAGATATAGTCACCATTCGTCCATTTACACTTTTATACATACAAACAAGTGCACAGATAAACACTTTTTATTTCCGTAACCTTTAAAAAGCAAAGCAAAATACTGTTTGCAAATAAATTTTGACTTAAAAAAGTTCTTTGCAAAATAAAAAACATTCAAAAAAACATGCTTTCGATATTTATTGTATGAAGTCTATATACAGATATATATTGTATGAAGTCACATATACTCATTGTTGAAAAGATCATTCAGTTTTACCAGTAGTCCCTTCGGTCTTATATAAGCAAACTGTAAACAACTTACGAATTAAAAACATTCAACTCTCTACTACATATTGACTATGAATTGACAATAATCGGATAAAAATTATTTTTTCCTTATATTATGCATCTAATCTTGACAGCAAACATTTGTTCTTCTATAGTTGCAAACTCTTTATTACAGCCAAATCAAAATTTTATTAATATACACTTGAAGTATATTATTAATTACAATCAATTATCAATCAATCAGCAATCAATTTTCATATCTTCAATGCATTTTTTAAATCTAAATAAGAAAGAAAATATAGTTTACCTAAAAAAAACTCAACACATATTATCGATTTTCAATTTGATTATAATGACGAGAGAATTTCCGCGTCTGTATTCCAAAAATAAGAAACAAAAAAAAGAATGGAAAACAAGAATGTAGAAGAGTATTGATGAACGTACACTTCTATACTGAGTTATTCCAGTCCAGAAGTTCTACCATTTGACTATGTATAATCCCCACTCTCTTTCACGATTACACTTATCTGCCTATCACATTAACATGCTATTGCAGTTGTACTTTTTCATTCCACATGTGTATGCTTCGAATATACATCTCTTGGTATATACATATATACTTGAAAGAAAATTATCTACAAATTGCCATGATCCGATCATTTTCTTAATATTAAACAATAAAAATAGATCAAACAGGAATAAAAGAAAATTAAAAGAAAATTAAGTTACGAGTTAAATATTAAGCAGAGAAAATAAATTAAAAAATCAGAAGTTACAACAAATTAAGAAATATTACATTATATTATATATTATACATTATATATTATATATATACATTACATTATATTATATATATTATTAATAAAAGAACATTACACAAAGATATTGAAAAGATATAATAATATAAAATAAGATGTAACTAGAAAAAAGCAAATTATGGTCAAGTTTTAGGAAGTTGAATACGTAGTGGAAGAGAAAGATTAAAGAAGCGGAGCAGGTTACGTGCTTCGGTCGAGTCATCATACTTCTTCCTTTCTAATTGATAAGTATGTAAGTCGATTGCGAGATGAACCAAGGATCACTTCCGAAAGGCTATTACTAACAATAACTACGTATCGCACTTGGAAATTAATTGTAAAGATATATATGTACACAGTGTAACCAAGTTACTACAGATACGTTTTTTTCACAAAAAAAGTGAAAGTATCTTTACTTACAAAGTGCTTGGATCCTAATTGTGGGTGTACAAAATCCCAAAAGTCTTTTCTTAACGCACAAGCACAAAATAAAATTATTATTGTGCAAGAATTTTTATTTTTGTGGAACTCATAATGATAAAATATTGTCTCATAAATATATTTATTAAATATTTATTAAAGACTATTTTAAAAACACTATAAATTAAATATTGAATTGTTAAAATATTTCGATTATAAAAGTGAAACATCACTTAAATTTGCGATCTTTTTTTTTTAGCGTGATGTTTTTAAGCAAATTTTTCATACAAAAAATTATTTATTATTTATAAATTTTGTTTATACCAAAATATTACGTAGATTTCACATTTGCCTCTCAATCACAAAAGTTTCCTGACTTTTGCAATATAATTTAGTTATTGCAAAACATATGCACGTATAAATTTGACATCGAATCGAAAGCGGTTCATTTAAATATGGTTTTATAATCATATAAGACTATAACACATCATCATATGTAAAATCGACAGAAGTATAAAAACTTGTTCTTTAAACAATATAAATTAAAAATGTATAAATATAAAATGTAGAAACTCTGGAAAATATAATCACAAAATTAAATTAAGAAATGGCAAATAAAAGCTAGCACAGTAATTGGAGCACATAAATTTTATTTTAATTCAAAAACAAATAAAGAGAAAATTTTGATTTCTTTTCCGAATTTTCTTTTCCTATCTTAACGTAATTTAATCACAATTGTCAATAATAAACCAAAATAAATAAAAACAGAAACAATACTAAATAAATAACAAATCCAAAAATAAAAAAAAAATTAGATATATTGTTCAAAATAATTATATATATATATATATATATATATATATATATATATATATATATTTCTCTCG
>JBCEWD010000009.1:7850122-7864168 GCA_039654425.1 Cataglyphis rosenhaueri | reverse complement strand
ATCCAAAAATAAAAAAAAAATGAGATATATTGTGCAAAAGAAGTATATATATATATATATATATATATATATATATATATATATATATTTCTCTCGCATCATGAAAAGCAATAACAAACTCGGAGTATAAAAATTGAAGTCCAACATTTTTTAGATAGATCACTTCTTAGACTAAAAAGTATAAGAGAAAACATGCAAAGCAAAGATATCTCTATGTGTGCAATTTCATGCAAAGAAAGCTCTGAGTGCAATTAGCAATACTAATATTGAAAATGACGTGAGAAATTACACTATATTGACTATATAACAAATATGATTAAATTGTGAACTTAAATGAATAATTTGTAACCAGCATAAAATAAATCACATGCTGCTGAAGAAGCGTGTCTTGATTAAATTTCGACAGAATAACGTTACTTTAAAAAAAAATTAATATTATTTTAATAAAAAGTAGAAGCTTATTTTCGTAAATAATGCAGACGATAATATTATATCTTCTCGTATCTTATTATATATTTTCTAGTTTATTATATGTATATAAAAACAAATATATAATTTCTTAGATTTTTTTATATATTATTCAAATATAATTTCGCCCGCGATACTTATAAAATTTAAGATTACATACACCTATACACACACGCACACGCGCACGCGCACGCGCGCACGCACGCACGCACATATATAGAATGTCTCACAATCTCCGTATAATATTTTGATAATGTATTTTAAAGATAAAAAGTCAAAAATTGTAATACAAATCTTTTGAGGCTGCAATAGTTTTCGAGTTATAACCAATCAAAATTTATCAATGATTGCATAGAACTCGCATGTTCAGATCCGCAACTACACATATGAATGTACCGATCTGTCATCTATTGTTTTTACCAATTAAATAATATTGATTTTTATAGCACAGCTGATTTTATTGTTTCTTATGTTTTTTATGAGTATCATGTACGACAGTCAACTAATATTAATGAACTATAAAATAAATATTTATATATTAATTTCTTCATAACAATTTCTAAATAACAATTTAAATATTTAATTAATTATTATATTTAAATAGAAATATAAACTTAATATTTTCACACACTTAAGAAATAAAGCTTATTTTTGTTTTAATCGCGCGAAAAATTTTGTAAAAATCAATTTATTTATTTTATGTGTCAACAATAACAAGTGACAGATCAGTATGCGTGTAAATATAATTACGAGCCTGAGCGTGCGAATTTTACCTCAATATTATTGGCAAACATTGATCATTTATAACTTAAAAACTATTGTAGCCTCGATATTTTCGTATTAAGATTTTAAACTCCATTTTGCCTCTAGAATACGCTATTAAAATATTATACGAAAGTTGTAAAACACTCTGTATATATAATCTTATTATTAAACTCTACATATAATCTTCGATGAATAAACAGCATCATTTTATTTCATATGAATTAAAAGACAATAATAGAAAGAAAATTAAATTTTGACAGTAAAAACGTTTGACAGTAAATTCGAGAACGTGTATAATACACTATTCACAAAAGTTAGGGAAATATATAATTTTTCTTAAAAAAAAATTAAAATTCAGCAAGCTGTAACTTAGTTAAAAATGAACAAAATTTAAATTTAAAAAAAGTTTTAAATCTTAAAATCTCTACTTTCGATTATTGTTTTTAAATTTCCGTAAATTTGCTTTTTACATATAGAAAACGACCAAGATAAAATGGAAAATTTTCTTCTTACTTTATAAACCTATCACATGTCTAAAAAAATTCTACAAAAATTTTAGACTTTCTAATGTAAATTTTAAAGTATAAAATTCTTCTTTTTAAATTTTTCTAGAATTTTTTTCTAGATTTTCTAAGAATTTGTGAGTTATCACTGATTAAATAAAATGAGCATTTTGATTTTGATTATTCATAACTGCATTAGAAGTCATTGTAATTCCAGAAGATAATACAGAATAGTACAGAAAGTATTAAATTCCTGCCCAGTGTGATAAGCTCACAATTAAGATTTGATTTGGGATTTGAAAGTTTATAAATATAATTATATGTTATTAATTTTTTTAATTTTGCAAGCGAAAGGCCAGCTCAAAAGGAATATAAGTATCTATTTCTTTAGACCTCGTACTTGTTGTCTCCCTTCGATTATATCCTACCGATTGTAGATTTCTCTGTCGCATTTCTCTATATACTTTTTAACTTATTGTTCCACTAGCCCCATCTGCTATGCTTACTACACTTCACAACTCCTTTCTATCGCTTTTCTAACCTTCTCTTGTCTAACCTTGCTCCGCTCTTTTGTTTTTTTTGCGCGTCCCCTGCTTTCTCCTTTCTTAGACACACTTTCTTCTATCTTACTCTCTCACTTACCTTTCCTTTTGGTTTTCCAATCTTTCTTTATTAAAAATCTCTTAATTTACACTCACAATTTCTCACTCTTGTCACACTCGCAGCCGGAAACGAAAGTATCATATCCCATTTAAAATCATGCAACTCTCTATAGGTAATAAATTGATGTAAATCGAGGAATAATTTTAAATATGCCTAAATATATATAATTTTTATTTTCAATTCACGCAATTTTCTAGTATCATCACTTTTATAGCAAAAGTTTAATCAAGAATAAATTTAATAAAAAATATATATTGAAATATATTAAAGTAATATCTTTCTGTACAATTTTTTTAATATCATTAACATATGTACTCAATACTAATACATTTTTGGAAAAAGTACAAATACAAACAAGAGAATTTAAAATGCTAGAATTTCTTGCACCAGGAAAAATAGAAGCCTGCAAGTGGTCAAAAGTGGAATGCAAATGTTACGAATAAAAAATAAGATAAAACTCTCGAACTTAGGCCTATACGCTGATAATCTTGATCTTGATATATATTGTCAAGGAAGTTCTTCTAAGTAATTCTCCGCAAGAATTAAGAGGCGGACGGCATTAGTTTAGAAGATATAATTATACAGAGAGGTAATTATATAGAAAGAGGACAACTTTATGTATAACTTTGACTTTGAAATATGTTGTCATCGTCCTAAGTGACTCTGACCTTGAAAAAAGTAGTGGTCACGATCCGTTCAAAAGTTTTAAAGCATTAAAAAATGAACTTTATTTGGTCTTGTAAAGTACATGCGTGGATACAATGGGTTCCGCTCCCCTTGGGGAGGGGGCTCCACTTTCAAAAGATATAACTTAATCCAAATCTATTTCTTATCAAAATAGCTCTGTAAATATAAATCAAAAAGGAAATAATGGCAATAAGAGCCGGCGCAGTAATGGAGGCGCAAAGAAATTATTTATTAGAAAGCATCAGCGAAATTAACATTTTGATGTATGTGACGAACGTTTTGGCTCTTTTTTTTTACCTTCTTTAATGCAATTAGTGCTTAATATAAAATAAACGCATATTAATCAATTAATTAAACGTAGAGAGCCATTATAAGAACTGGTATTATAACGTGGTATTATAATGTCAGTGCAAAGGTCTTGACGCATTCTTGTCGTGGTAAAAATTTCGGAATGATGGAGAGTTCACATTTAAAAAATTATGTTCTTGCTAATGTAATTCAGAAATCGTTCGGAGTACATTGCACACAATGATTAACTAACATATATATTCGGATAGAAATTAACTCTGCGATTGACAACTTCTAAGTGACTCTATTTCTTATTTAAAATTTATTTGATTTGGGTTAGGTTACATCTTCCGGAAGTGTAGCCCCCCGTATGGAGGGGGAGGGAGCGGAATCTATTGCGTCCATGCATACATTTTTCCATTCACACAACAGTGTATAATAGAACTCGCTTTCTGTTATAAAGTATATGCGTGAGCGCAGTAGGTTCCGCCCCGCTCCCCTACAGGGAGAACCTACCTCCACTTCCAGAAGATATAACCTAATCCAAACCTATTCTTGATTTAATTATATACCTCTTTCCGCACTGTAAGCAAGGAGCGATGTTCCACATATAAAATTTAATTTGCTATATCTTCTAAACTAATGCCGTCCGCCATTTAATTTTTGCGAAGAATTATTCAGAAGAACCTTCTTGATAACATAATCATGGCCAAAGTCATCGGTGTATAGGCCCAACTTCAAGAGTTTTACCCGAAATAATAATATATAAAATCTGCTTCTGCATGTAATATTTACAGAATGTATCAAAAAGTAAAACAAAAATAAAATTTTCTAACATTAAATGCTCTAGATTTACATCGAAGAAAAAGAGAATTCATGTGTCAATTTAATTTTTCTGCATTGTCATAATGCAAAATTCATTTGGTATTTATCAGTAAAATTCTTGATGTTCAAACAATAAAATCGCAACAGTTTTCCTTATTCATGTTATCCTGTATATATTTAAATATATATGTGAATATTAATTTCTACAATGTATAAAATATATGTGATATAAGTATATCATTATCATCACTTACTCTATTCTGTATTCTAATGTTCTCTTGACCTCTCTTTAAATTAGGAGCCCGGAGAACCTTGCTTGTAAGTGGTGGTTCCATCATGATATTAGATTCCGTTTCCTTAGGATTTCATCTCTGGATAAACGCTCAAAAATTTCATTTCATTTTCTGTAACAAAAATTACATTTTTATAACTTTTATATTAAATATATCTTTCGGGAAGAAATAGATAAGCGATTTTCTCCATATTTACAAGGAATGGAAAAGAGAGGGAGGGAAGAAGAGAAGAAAGGAAGAAGACAAAGGGAAATAGGAAAATAAGATGGGAAAGAAAAAGGAAGAAAGGAAGGGGGGAAGAAAGAGAGAGAGAAAAAGAAAAGAGAAACAGAGATAGAGAATATAAGTTAAATAGGTTTTTTTATCTAAAAGATAATAGAAAAGAATATTAGAGATTGTGATAGGTATTAGGGAGTAGGAGAATTGTGTGTGTATGTGTGTGCTAGGTGAGAGCAGGTTAAGATAATACTAGATTATTAAAATTAGTATAAGTTAGAGTTAACTAGAATAGTTAGAGATAAGCTATATACAGCGCTGTATGTGATGTAAAAATTGTAGTCCTAAGGGGACGCAATATAATTTTTTATTCTATTCTATTCTAAATTTAAATTTTTATTTTATTCTAAGTTTTTTCTATTATATTCTAATTTTTTTCCATTTTAAGGTTGGAGTGAGGTTAAAAGAATAGAAAAAGAGCAAGAAAAATAACGTTAGGTTAAACGTCAATATTTCAGCATACTTATTGAATTCTTGAGGAGATAAAAACCGCATAAATAAGAAGTAGAGAAAAGAGCAATAAAACATAAAAAGAAATCAAAAGAAAAAAAATTAACAAAATAGTACAAGAATACAAGAGAAAAATAAAAACAAAATAGAAAAAGAGAAGATTGTGGTAGAAAAATAAAATAATTATTAAAAAGAAAATTGCATAAATATACAAAATATTAATCCTAAGGACAAATATTAATTCTAATAAAAATAGGAATGAATTAGAAGAAAAATCTAGCTGTAACAAATTGGGCAAAGCAAGAGCAATATAATAAAATAGCAATTGAAAGATATAATAAAACAGGGAATTAAGAGAAGAAAATGAATCAAAATATTTGAAAAAGGATTATAAAAGAAAACAAAAAATCAAATTAAAAGATTGTTGCAAAATTTTGGTGCGGGAATAAAGAAAGGCAAAATGTTGGAGAGGAGAAAAAACAAATGCAGATTCTGTACAAAAGAAATAAAAACCACTAGATCATCTTATAATGGACTTCAAGGAGATAGAGTGAAGAAAAATTACAAAAATGATAACCACGGAAATATTAAAGAGTAAGAAAGATGGCACACATTGACTGATAAAAATAATATGGTGAAAAGGAAAAGAGGTTCCATTAATGTGATTTGATTTAACATTATTATAACAGAACATTGTAATTTATTGCTATGTAATTTCTTTTCTAAAATAAAATGATGCATAAATAAACATTTGCATACATACATATTATTCAATTTTTGGCTTTCCTACTCTTATTTCATATATCCAACTTGTTATGCTGAATATCGGATTTATATAAATTATAATTCCAAAAAAAAAAAAAAACTAAATTGAGATCTTCACATAATCTTAATTACATAGTTAAAATAGTTAGAAAAATTACATAGTTAAAATTCAAAATTATCAACTTTTTTTTTTCTTAAAATTCTATAAATTTTGTTTAAATGTTTTTCAATTTTTGTTTGACATCAAGTTTAGAAGATATACAGCTATTTTCATTAAAATGGGATATCAAGTGTAATTGATCTACTGCATGTTGACAAAAGTACAAGCGGCGCAGAAATATTATGGAATATTCATATCAAAATTCAAAACACTGCCATCAAACTGTCAAACATAAAAAGTGTTATAGGGCATAACATCATTTGTATAGTAAAAAATATAATAATAAATACAAATAATAAATTATCTTTTTTATTTCTATAAAATAAAATAGACAATATCGAAAATAGTAAAAATGGATAGCATCAAAAATGTAAAAGCCAAGAATTGAAAATAAACAGAGAAGATAGAATTTAAATTTTGAATGCTAAAATTTGAGGAAAAAAAATTGTGAAAAATCATTTAATAAAATATTAAAAAAATATTTCAGAAAAAAAGAAATCAAACAAAACAAACAAAATTTGTGCACTTTCCATATATCTCCTGATGTGCACTTACACTTATATTATTAAAGTATTCCTATCCCGATACGTATAGTTAATATATTGCCGCTTAATGTAGTCTGTAGTTTGTACCACCATTTGTACCACAAAAAATGAAAAGTAAAGGTGATTAAAAAATAGCGTACAATATAAAATATTTTGATCTCATCAAAAATATTTTAATTTTATTAATACCATTCGATGAAGAATTATGTGTCCATGTTTATACGTACTACTTTTTATTTCATTTGCGTCTTAAAGAATTTGACATTACATTTTTCAATTTTTAAATTTATAATATTCAAAATATTTATAATATTCATATATTCATAATCACTTCCGAAAAATACATATAATAAGTTGCAAATCAAAAAACAAATACACTAGAATTTATTGCTCAAAGAAACGATAAAAAGATTTTGAAAATATTAAATTTTTAATTATGCATTAATTACACATTAATAACATGGAAATTAAAATCATCAAAAGTATGCAGCTAACAATAATAATTTGTTATAACATTGTATTCTGCATTAAATGTTATCAAAATAAATCATTTTCGAATTTATTGCTGGCAATTTAATTAAAAAAAATCGATCGAAAAAGTAGAAGTGCTAGCTTACTCACAAGAGTAAAGTATGATTAACAAAATTGGTTGGTTGCTACTATGATTTTAATCTTAAAATGTTTCTTTAATTTGTTACTCTCAAGATATAGAATATCGAATTTATTGCTCAATGTTTGACTTAGGAAAATCGATCCGAAAAAATGGCGGTGCTAGCATATCAACAAGTCTCTTTTAAGTCGATTTTTCTAAATCAAACGTTGAGCAATAAATTCGAAATTCTATATCTGAAGAGCAACAAATTAAAAAAATATTTTAAGACCACAATCATAGCAGCAACTAATTTTGTTAATATACTTTACTCTTATGAGTAAGCCACCCACACTCTTTTGAATCAATTTTTCTTAAACGTTGAGGAATAAAACTAAAACAAACTAAGCCCAATTACAAAACAGTTGAGCAATAAATTTTATATTATATATATTATGAGAGCAACAAATTAAAGAAACATTTTAAAACCAAAATCATAGCAGCAACTAATTGATATACTTTATTCTTGTTGGCACGCTAGCACCGCCATTCTTTCGGATCGATTTTTTCAATTAAACTGCAAGCAATACATTCGGATATGATTTATTTTGATAACATTTAATGCAAAATATAATGTTATAATAAATGTTATAATAAATTATTATTGTTAGCTGCGTATTTTTGATGATTTTATTTTCCATGTTCGTAATATGTCATATTAGTGCATAATTAAAAATTAATGTTTTCAAAATCTGTTTGCAGTTTCTTTGAGCAATTAATTAGCAATAAATTCTAGTGTATTTGTTTTTTAATTTGTAACTCATTACATGTGTTTTTCGCAAGTGGGGATGCTAGCAGGCAAGTCAGCACCCCCATCTTTAATATCATTTTTCTGCTCATGAGTAGGAACAATAAATTCGGGCTTAGGACAATAAATTAGCAACAAATTAGCACTTAATTATGCACTATAGCCAAACCCGATTTCTTGTGGTGAGGATGCCAGGTTAATATGGGTCATTGAATTTCTAGTTGCATAAAAATCATTTATATAATAGTAATATATAACTGAATATATGTCGAACAGTTTCAGCAATTATAGTTGAGAAGTAAAAAAACGAAACAATTGCGGTTGCCAAAAAAAACACATCATTAAAACGAACTTCAGTGTGTCTCATTTTATTACGATATGACGCAAAGATCGCGTTTACATATTTTCGTTTGCTTACTAAGAGAGTGCATTACATAAAAAACAGTGTTAATAATAATATTATGATTCGTGATTAATTAATAAAATTATAAATTAAATATTTTTTATCTGACATTTATTTTTATATCGCATTATATCGGATCAAAATAGCATGTTTGTAAATCATTTAGTATTGCAAAAGTGCATAATTGAGCTTTCAATTTACATAAAAGAGACACTGGGATTTACAGCAAATATTTCATGCAACAAACAGATGGCCATGCATTTATGAATCTTCTACAACTATTGAAACAGGACAAATAACATAAGAGCTAAAAGGCACACTTGATATTTAACTCAATTTTTATTGTATTTTTTCTTTTTTATACAGTTACTAAAAATAGCCCGATGTGTGAGAGAAAAAAGTTTAATTAATAAACATTATTTAACTTAAGAAGAATCACACAATTTTTGCGCATTCTATCCAGGACGTGGCTCTTTGTCCCCTTTGCAGTTGCAGACCTATTTAATATTTAGAGGCTTATTGACTAAGTTATTGTTTATGAAATTTGTCATTTCAAATGTAAATCTTAAACAAATTACAGCTATTTCATGTCCATTACATACATTACATCAATTTGCAAAAAATTAAATTTAATAAATCTCGATATTATCTGACTTGAAACTTAAAGAAAGGATAGTAGATTATCTAGTTATTATAATAATTAAATGTGGATGCAATTACTAGTAGAATTGATTACTGATGAATAATAATAAATAAACAGATATACATCATAAACGCAATTGTGTGAATAATAAATTGCATCGCAGCATTACGTTATGTCATGATACAATGTGTAAACATTAGTTCGTAGAGATTGAAATCTATATTTATTACTATATTTATTCAGCATAACAAAATGCACAGTGCCAATTTGCTTTCAAATGATAACGCCTTTAAATGACTTATAATTGAATGAAGACATTCATTTAACTCGGTTTCATTCAATAATAAAATCGTTACATCAAATTCTTTTGTTGCGCCATATATTTACAGACATAAATTAATTCGACCTCTATACTTTTCCGATAATATATTTAATTCTTTTGGTATATTATCCATCCTATACCATATAATTTGTTAATATATAAAATGTGCGCGTGCGTGTGTGTGTGTTCCAGATATAGATAAGTCAAGATAAATACTAACATACTTTTTATCAAAAAACAAACTTTTTTTGATACAAAACTTTTGAAAATATAGCGTTTCCGAGAGATGCAGAACATGAATTGCAATTTCAATTACCATCGCTCAACACGCCCGCGGCCATCCTCATAAGTCATAACTTTGATAATAACATTCGATTACAACATTCCATTATTTTTATCATAATGATGATGAGTTATTTATAGAGTTGAATTTTAAATAATCACAGCTCAATACACTATTTAAATTGTAAATCTATTTTTTAACTGTACTATAAGAAATTCACACACACACATGCACATACTTCATATTTACAAAAAGTGAAGTGAGAGGTTGAATAAAAAAAGACAGAAATGCAAGAGCGAGGAGGGGGAAGGGATCTGAAAAAAGACAAAGAATAAGAAATAAATGTAGAAAAATAATGCTATTTATGATTATGATTATTCGTGAATGCGTATATATATGTACGCAAGCGCCTGTGTGTATATGTATTGGGTATTAAATTAATTTAAGATTGTTTCTTTATTATACAAGAGCACTTTCTTTTGTGAGATCAATGTGATATACCTATCCATCAAAAATATTCCCAATCAATGTTGCGTCGTTGTAACGATAATTAGAAGTATTCACAATTGATATCCGTTATGTTAATCAAAAATTCGAAACGTAGAATACTAGAGATACCATATACAGGCAAGCAAATGGCAGTATCGGTCGAACAAGGAAAAAAAGGAGAAAGAAAGACAAAGAAAAATATATATTTATATGCAAGGATATCTAACATGGAATATTAACGTTCTGTACATTTGGAGGTTACGTTTAGCGAACAGATAATCGTTAAATGATAAGCGATACTTACATATTGATCGCCTACGCTGAAAACATCGTATATATTTCATATCCTTTCAATTCCGGAGAGAAAACTCGTAGAAAAAATTGAACGCGACGAATTCGACAATGAATATGAAACAAACACAACACACATTTACACGTCACAAAATATTCGGAGCAAACTAAATCAGCTTCAGCTCGCACATTTGCTTTGGCTAGACACTTCGCTTGACTTCGCTGTAGAGATACGTTGCTGCTATCTGTCGGCAACATGTGAATGCGTATTGCAGCAGAATTTTTGAATAGCAAATCTCAATCTGGATGTCAATCATATAATTTCATGTGAAATTTTTCACTTTTCATTTTTCATTTTTCATTTTTCATTCATTTAGATTATATGTGAATGAACGGATTAATCCAATCCGGACAATCAATTAATCACTATATCTTACTATGAATTCAAATCTTTTATTGACAGAGACAATACAATGATGCCATTAATCGCTCTCGGAGCGATTAAACCTGTTACATTCGGAAACGCCAATAGAAGTCTGTGACTTTTTGCCATGAAACTTGGTGGCGGAAAAGCGAAAATTTAGGGAATTAATAAATATATTTCAAATTCCGAATTAGTTCGGAATTAGAATAAAGGCGAATTTCATCACCTTCGGTTAAGGCCATTGCACGTTAAAAAATTTTAGTCATAATCGTAAAACCCTAAGTAAATCAACCAATCACAGTTCAAACATTCTTATTATGTTTAGAATGTTTGATTGTGATTGGTCAATTTTCTTACGGCATGATTACGACTAAAATTTTTTAACGTGCAATGGCCTTTAAGTTAATCGACGGTTAAAATCAGCAAGGTGACAACAGAAAATAGAGGTGAATAAAAACCAAGTATTCTTATCATTTCAGTTGCCACCTGCCGTCGGTTAATCTAACCGAAGGTGGTGAAATTGGTCCTTAGGTTTCTTTCTAGTATTACATATATAGTTTATGGTTTCTCGTGTCTCAAGTCTCAATGCTAATGCAGTATTTTCTCAAATTTCAAATTTACTTTTTTTTTATTTTGATCCTAGTAATTGTTAGTAATTTGTAAAGATCTAAAGATAGTAATGGATCGAATGTATAAGCATTATGATCGTCAAGCATCACCAAAGATTTGTTTAAAAAATTATTTTCAGCAATATAATGAATTATTAAAGTCTTATTTATGTCATGATATAAACGAACAAAGTGAAGAAAAGATTTTTCAACTTATGGATGTTAACCTTTCACAAGCGAGAACTCATTTAATCAAACATTATTGCAGGTATTTCACATTACGATATTAATAATAAAAATAAATATATTACTATATTCACAAGTAAAAATGAAAAAAGAAAATAATTTATATTAAATTAGAATCAATTTTGCAGTATTGATAATTTATCGTTATTAGTGGAAACTGCCTATATGAAAGAAGAGAAAAAACAGGAACACAATAAACTAAAAGATTTGAAAAGATCTGAAAAGATGTTAAATAATGCTCCATTGGAAACAATTAAAATGTTAAAGACATTATCTAAGGAAACCTTAATAAAATCGAGAATTCAAAATGGAATTCCAATTGTTAGTAATTACAAGAAAGTATATGAAGATCAAGAAAAAAGAAATATATAAAAATCAAGTTTATACAATATTTTTAAAATTATGTCAAAATTAAATTAATTTTGGTTTTAAATACTTTGTAATCATTATGTTATTTTGCTTAATATATATATACGCTATGAATAATAAATCTATTTTTTGTCAGTAATGTTATATCAAAATAAATGATTTTTTTTTTTTCAGAAATATGATGAATCAAAATGGCCCAATAAGAATTCTATAATACCATATGAAGAATTTTTAGTATATTGTAGAATATATGAGCCATTTGAAAGCCAGTCTCGTTTTTTTAAGTACAAGACAAACAATGGCCCAGTTCTTAAACTTAAAAGTGTCATATCGATTCTAGGATGTCAAACTCTTTATGAACTACGTCAAAAGATAATATGCCAATCTGATCTATCAATTACAACAGACACTAGTAAAAATCCAAATCATCAAAAGCTTGGATCAATGGCAAAAGTAACTATTTTTAAAATTTTAAATTTTATCTGTTATATAAATTCTGTACATAAATTATATATAAAAAATAACTATATATTTCTCTGTTCATAATTATAGAATGTCTACAAATCAGGATTCTTTTTCATTGAAGATACATTTTATAATGATACTAGTGAGCCAACTAATGTTGATTATAGTAGTGTTATATTAAAATGGGCAGCAACTCGCAATATAGGTCCATTTAAAATTGCAACCATGAACACTCAAATAAATTCTCTTTGTGCAAGATTCGGTTTTCCATGGGTATATCAACATCAGGGTTGTTGTGAACATTTAATTGTATTGACTGATGCCAGGTGATTTTTAATATACATATTATAAAAATTTTTTTTCAATTTTTAACAAGGCTAATTTCTAATATTGCCAAAAAAATATGTCAAACATAAAAAATAAATCATAAAGTTGCACGTACTTTTGATGTAATTTTATTTAATAATTATCAATTATTTTTAATAGGTTAATGACTGTGAATGATGTATTATCATTAACTGCCTATCCAAGAATAGAAAGAATGAGACCTGCTTCTGGGAAAAACTGTATTTATTGTGGAATACTTAATGTACACTGGATTGTAACAGAACATAATAGGATCCCACATGACATAAGTTATTTCTGTCATAAATGTTTTATGTCTTATAATTATGTTGATGGTAAAAAGATCGGAAATTTTAAAGCATATAATTATCCTTATATACCAAAATTAATGTTTGTTAGAAAACGTAGAGCAACATCTTAAGAGTAAAGTCTTTTTTATGAATTTTTTTAATGAATTTTTTAATTATTTATATTATAAATGTATTTAAAAAATATAACAAATAATTTCATAAAAAATTATTTTATTGAAGTCTCTAATGTGTACAATCTTTGCAAATTATCCTTCGCACTAGATAAATCTGGCTTTAATTGTAATGCTTTCTTATACATTTGTTTTGCTGCATTTAATTTATTCCAACGATGATATAAAACACCTAAATATCAATTTTAATTTATTTTCATTAGACAAATAATGTTTTTAAATAATAGGATATCTTGTTATACCTAAATTTGCATAAATAATAGGATCTATAGGATTTCTTGATATTGCCAATTTAAACTGGATTTCTGCTTCCTCATATTTTCCCTTTTTTCCCAAAATGTTGGCAATATTGAAATAAATGGCAGCATGATCTGAGATAAATTGCAAAGCTTTATTTGCCATTTTTAATGCTTCTTCTGTTTTACCTAAAAGTTTTACATTAAAATATATTATATTTCAGCATATTTAATATACATATGTGTGTGTATATGTTGTGTGTATATATATATATATATATATACAGTATATATATATACAGTATATATATATATACATATATATATATACTGTATATATATATATACAGTATATA
>JBCEWD010000009.1:7775760-7805623 GCA_039654425.1 Cataglyphis rosenhaueri | reverse complement strand
TATTTTGTTTCACATATAAAAAGTAATAAAATAAATACAATTTGTTAAAATTATAAAACAGCGTTATCATTACATATATTATATTTCTTACGTCGGAAGCATTTTCCACAGTTTTTTCGGAAGAATAACCAGCTGGAGAATCAGCCACACAAATCACAGTGGGTTCCGTGGGTTCTGCAGGTTCTGTATCCATATTAACAGAGGACTTTTTCTTTATCACTTCATTCGTTTCTAAAAAAAGTCTAATTTCAGTCATTAAAACCAGATTATTATAGGGATATGTATACTGCTTTTCCTCTCTCTCCTTCCTCTTTTCCTCTCTCTCCTTCCTCTTTTCCTCTCTCTCCTTCCTCTTTTCCTCTCTCTCTATATATGTATGTGTGTGCGCGTGCATATGTGTGTGATTTTATAAAAAAAATAATAAGCTTGTATGAGGACTGCTATTAGAAAAAAACTTTTACTTTAACGTCTAGTTCGACAATTTATTGAACAAAGGAAAGTGATGTAATTCTTGCGTTTGTGCATATATTTTTATTAGTCATAATCATAGAAAATATTTTATAACTTATCTTTACTTCGCGACAATGATATTTTTTTATATCTTTCCTTTTCTTTTTTTTCTTCGTCTTCTTTTTCTTCTTCTTCTCTTAGTCTCTTAGCTTCTTACCCATTGTTTCTTCACCTGCAGAAAATCTTTGATGACGCAGTCATCAACTGTGATATAGGATGCGTTCCGTTCACGCATTGAGCGCATAGATCGCCTAAAAATTTATAGGTTACGTAACTTATATTATAGATTTTCAAACGATCTATGCACTCTATGCATGAAACGCAACCACAATATAATGTTATATATGACGCATTCTAGGAATACAAAGAAGCACTATTTTGTTCCTATTTCCTGATTGGTCGGTTATAACCACCATATTAAGTCTTTAACATCTCAAGTTGGGAGCGTTCCACTTAACGCACGCAACACTTGCGAGCATCATTTATCTTTATTTACCATTCGATAAACAGCAAGGGTGAAATAATATCGTGAATATTCCGAGCGTTAAATGGAACGCATCGATTCTAGCGTCATTTAGGTTAGGTTGCTACGTACAAGCTTGCGGGGCTTAAGATGGCAAAGGCGGCGGCAAAATAGTGATAGAGATGGCTCTTCTCTATTAGAGAGCCTTTAATCAGAGTGATATCATATGGCTACCACTTTTGATTGGTCCGTCATGTTTCAGCCGTTTTTGCTGTTTTCATTGGCAATTAACAACTAAGCTCACTACATATTACTATGAACAGAGATTTTTTTCTCGCACATATTTCTTTTTCTCTCGTACAATTTCGATTAAAAATGGCGGTATTCTTTTTATGACGTCACTTTGATTAAAGACTCTCTATGTTCTAACGATTGTTGACTAAGAAAAATAAAAAACATTAATTCATGATGTTACTAATTGTTTTCAGAGAAACTTACAATATTGGGCACTATGCGGCGATTGTGCAAAATATATAATTAAAAGCAATTGACCAATTATAGTAAACATTTTTCAAAAGATCGAATATGATTGCTAGTTTAGTGAAGCATATATTGTTTAACGTTTTGTTTGCATCAATATGTAAAAATATTACAAATTATTAATTATTATAAATATATATTATACATATATATGTTTATAATAATTAAAACATATACATGTATATATATATATATATATATATATATATATACATATATACTTATCAATTTTTACAAATCGCTATAGCCTATTTTATTTGATGTGTACAATGTTTAAACGACTTTTTTATAAATTATATAATATTGATTATAGAATAAAAAACAATAATTAAATATTAGAATTTATAATATATATATATATATATATACATATATATATTATAAATTCTAATATTTAATTATTGTTTTTTATTCTATAATTTTATTCAATATTATATAATTTACAAAAAAGTCGTTTAAACATTGTACACATCAAATAAAACAGGCTATAGCGATTTGTAAAAATTGATAAGTCAAAATATGAATATTAAAATTTTAATAATTTTGTTTAATATACAGTGAGAGTACTAGTATTATTTATTTTCTTTATAATAATCTATTAAATTTTTATCTATTATTGATTCTAGCATAAATTTTGTTATTATAAAAAGAAACTTTACAATTTTATAAAATATTTATATTTTTTTTAAATAACATTTTCTGTAAAGAAAAAAAAAGGAAATGAGGCTAAAAGATGGAGATTAAAAAAAATGGAAATAAATTTATTTTATATAAAATTATATTTATAATTTTATTTTAATTACAATATATTATATTTACAGTAAGTTACATTTTTATAAAATAAATTTGAAACAATGTATTATATAGATATATATATATATATATATATATATATATATATTTAATATTTTATTAATTATTTAATGAATATACACAATATATTAATATGAATATTTGAGTACCTTTGGCATTAAATAATATTATAGCTTTTTTATTATATTTTTAACTATAATTATATATTATATATTTTTAATTATAAATAATTATATTTTTAACAATATTTATATATGATCCGCATATTGCTTTTGTTTTTAAGAATATTTTATATACATTAGACATAACAGTTGTAGTTCATGCTCACTCAAAGCTATCCGCGAACGCATAATTATTAAAAAAAAAATTCAGTACATTATGCATATATGTATACAGGGTGTCCTGCAAAGATTGTGCCAACGCTCGTGAGCAGGTAGAGGACAGTAAACTGAACAGAAAAGTCCTTTACCATTTTGTAATTTTCGCAATAATTATTGAAATATTAATTTAAAAATATTGGCGAATAAGCAGGCGTTTCGCGCAGCTATCACGCGGCTAGACCATGGGACATACGTTTTAGGCGTGACAGAGCCGAGCTTCATAGTGTCGCACGGCAACGAAAAGTTTGGTCTCGCAAGAGGGATACGCGAGAGACTAGTAGGAAATATAGGCCGCTTCTAGCCCACTTGATTCTTAAGAACCAGTAGTAAGAGTGAGAGAGAAAGATATATGTTACAGTAAGATAGAAAGATATCTCAGAGGGCGAGTGACGGTAGGGGGAGTACGTATAGCGAGGGAGGCGTGGGGGGGAGGCGCGCGTGCCGTCGTAGGCGAGGGGGTGAGGAGGGGCGAGGGGGAAATTTCGGAGGACGAGCCGGGAGATTTCCTTATCGGCGCCGCTTCGAGCGCGTGATTTATAAATAGGCGTCGCGGCGTCCAGTGAGCTTTAAGGAGCAGAGATAATGATTTCGTTCGGCTTCTTTCATCGTTTCGCGATTAGGGGAACTATGGAGCGTCCGACGACGGAGTTATCCGGTGCGGTTAACCGAGATGCGCTCTTTTCCATTGTTCTCGTCGTTATAAAGGGATACCGCTATCGCGAGATATTATTTGAAGGTATTTCTTCGGAACGTTGCGATGAAGCGCGTACCTAGCGCTTTGACGAAATTAGCCAGAAGAGTGGTTAATATTAAGAGCTCATATTAAGAGAATCGATGATATACAGGTTTTGGAAATTCCGACTCGTTTGAAGGATAAATTACGTAAAAATTATATAAAGGATTGTTTATATTGCGCAGAGGAGATCGACTTCGCGAAGGAATTCGTGCGAGAAGCGAGCGAGGCGCGGTTCGACGAACCCTTCGCGGACGTCGGAGCCGATCGCTGTCTGCTTTATCGCAACTGGAAGCGGCGGTACGGCGTGCCGGATTTTTCGTGAGAGAGGAATCATCACGTCGTGCATTGCTACTATCAATTCGGTTGCTTGTTCGATAACGGGAGATACATCGAGGAGAAGAAGAGATATTGCGCGGATTGCACGCACCGATCGAGTTACATCAGAAGCGTGTCGACGCACGTGACGATCGGCGAGGTGGTGCGAGGGAGTTGTCTCATCGACGAGATCTTCGACGTGACGAGACACTGGTGCAGCGGCTGCGAGACGAGAGCCTTGTTTTACATCGAGAAGTACGAGAAAGGGGAAACGTGGTTCGTTTGTAGGAAGATTCTGCGTACATTGAGGAACGATTAATGAATCGAGGAATCGCGGAAAAACTTTTTCGAAGCGTCGAGCGCTTCGACGAGGCTAGTCGGAAGAGTGCTCGAATTAAGAGTATCGAGTTCATCTCGAAGAGTTTAAGGAAAATACACGATTTATTAAAGAATCTGTGTATGTAGCGGTAAATGGATAGAGAAATGGACGAGAGCGATCTTTTCAATAGCGCGCGGAGCGTCGACGGACGCGTATTTTGCGTGGGCGCGACGATGCGTTGAGCGTCTCGAGTCTCTGCGAGAGAAGTGTCGAGAGAAGCGTCGAGGAAGATTTACCGGGACGATCAACTCTCTCATCACTCGAATCGTTCGACTGACAGACGCGAGAGACGCTCTGCGTAGACGTTTCGAGCGCTCGGGCAGTGGCGAGAAATGCGAGGGATTCTCGTGATCTGAGATCGAGACAGCTTTCGCTAGACGCGTTTTAACCGGTGCCATTATCAATCTCGATTATATCGAACCATTACGATTTTTCGAAGATGCTAGAGATACGGTGCTCGATCGAATACGCGATGTTATGGGCAGATATGACAGCGTCAAAAAAGTTAATACCGCGTTCAGTGGCGAGTTCGTCTCGGGTGACAAGATCACTGACTATCGACTTACGAAGAATTATCCGCTTTTGCCCACGTCCGATTTGCGAGAGTGGTACGGGAAGCGCATAGTCGATGTGATTCTAGCATCGTTAGAAAAGTTTCAAGAGCGCAATAGCGGATTGGCGTTATCGCAAATATTGAATTTAACGGTGAACGTGAACAGATATAATCCTAAGCGCGCCGGATGTTACGTCGAAATTCCGCGAGAAATCAAGTTGAAAAAAGCTGTGATTAGCGTGCGATCTACGGATGATGCGTGTTTCGCGTGGGCGATAGTCGCTGCTTTATACCCGATCGAAAAGCATGCGGAGAGAAGTTTGCGGTATCCTCACTATACGGTATTGAATCTGGAAAATATCGAATTTCCTATGAATTTGAATGGAATTGCCAGATTCGAGCGTCTCAACGATATATCTATCAACGTATATACTATTCGTGATAAAAAGAATAAGAAGGATAAAAAGAGAGATATAGTTCCTCTCCGTCTTACCAATAGCAAGAGGAAGAGACACATTAATTTGTTGTATCTTAACGATGCGACGCGACGAAGTAACGCGATGCACTTCGCGTGAATTAAAAATTTGTCTCGTCTCGTCGGTTCGCAATTCAGCGCTCGGCGACATAAAACGCATATATGCGATCGGTGAGTACAAATAAAAAAAAATTTGTTAATAACACACTATATAATAAATATACTGTATAATAAATATTTCGCAGATGCATGCACTATTTCGGACGAGCGATAAGTTGGCTCACAGCGAGAATTGCGAGAGAATGAACGAGTGTGCTATCGTTCTTTTGACTGAAGAGGACAAGTGGTTAAATTTTTAACAATTACGAGAGAAAGGAGCGAGTTTCGTTCGTGGTGTACGCCGATTTGGAATGCGCGCTGGAGAGGAAAAAGGAGAGAAGAACACCGAATACGTTCATCATTCAACGTCATAAGGCTTATAGCGTAGGATATTACGCGCAATGCGCGTTCGACGACGCTAAATCGATGTACAGATCGCATCGCGGCGAGAATTGTGTATCGTGGTTTGTTCTGGAATTGCGAGATCTAGCGCTTCGCGCGAGAGACATTCTGAACGCTATCGCGCCTATGACGCCTCTTACGGCGGATGAACGAAAGAGATTTCGAGACGCGACGAACTGTCACATGTGCGAGAGACCGTTCAAGTCGGGGGACGGTCGCGTCCGCGATCACTGTCATTTGACCGGGCGGTATAGAGGTCCTGCGCATTTTAGTTGCAATCTAAATTACAAGAAGACTTACGTCATTCCTATATTCTTTCACAATTTATCAGGCTACGACGCGCATTTTATCATTAGAGACGTGGCTAACGCTTTTCCCGGAAGCGTCGAGTTGTTATCATTAACGTACGTCTCCTTCGCGAAGAGCGTCGACGAAACATCGGACGAGGGGGGATAGTTCGCGCGCGGAAGACGCGTAAAGTTGCGTAAAGTTTTCGTAGATTCTTTTAAATTTCTTAGCGCGAGTCTCGAAAAATTGACGTCTTATCTCGATAAGAGCAAGTTAAAGATCACACGATCGGAATTTCCCCATCTCGACGACCGACTTTGAGCTTCTTACACGAAAAGGTGTATTTTCGTACGAGTACGTCGACGATATCGATAAGTTGCGCGAGACTCATTTGCCGCCGCGCAAGGCGTTCTACAGTTCGCTGATCTGCGATATCGTATCCGGTAGCGATTACGAGCGATAAGTCTGAGAACGATTTCGCGTCCAGACGCTGGGCGAATATAGCGATCTGTATTTAAAAACCGATGTTCTTTTATTAGCTGATATCTTCGAAAATTTTCGCGACGCGTGTATGAGAAGTTACGGTTTAGATCCTGCGCATTATTACACGTTACCCGGATATATGTGGGACGCTATGTTAAAATATACAGGCGTTCGAGCTTTTAACCGACATCGATATGATGTTCGTGGAACGTGGAATACGCGGCGGGCTGAGTCAATGTTCCAATAGATACGCGCGCGCTAATAACAAATACTTACAATCGTATAATCCTTTGGAACCATCGTCCTATCTTATGTATTTCGACGTGAATAAACTTATATGGATGGGCGATGTGTCAATCGTTGCCTTACGAGGATTTTCGATGGATCGAGGACGTTTCGATTTAATGTCCGTGATGCCGAATTCGCTTATCGATTATATTCTAGAAGTCGACCTTGCTTATCCGTCGAATCTTCATGACTCTCACGTTGACTTGCCGTTTTGCCCGACGCGCTATAAAAAATTTAAAATTTTAATAATATTTCTATATAAAATATATTTTATTTATTCTAACTATTTAACTTAAATTTATAGATTATCCCATAAATTTTTTATATAAATCTTGTAATAAACTTATCAATAATAAACTACATATTTTTTATATTTAAATTAAATTTATATAAAAAAAAAACTAGATATCAAAAAAATTGATTCCGCGTTATAAGCCGCCCGGAAAACGGCAGGACAAACTCCTCGCCACGCTGTACGATAAGCGTCGTTATGTAACGCACTATCGTAACTTGCAACAATGCGTTAAACACGGATTACGCGTTACGAGAATTCATAAAATATTACGATTCGCGCAATTACCATGGTTGCGCAAATACGTCGAACTGAACACGCGATTGCGAATTAACGCTAAACATGAGTTCGAGAAAAATCTGTACAAATTAATGAATAACGCTGTGTTCGGTAAAACTATGGAAAATGTGTGTAATCACTCGGACGTTCGACTAGTGACCCGATGGGATGGGCGATACGGCGCGGAAGCGATGATCGCTAAATCCAATTTTCATAGTAGAAACGTCTTCGCGGAGGATTTAATAGCTGTAGAATTGCGCAAGCTGGAAGTTAAATTTTATAAACCGATCTATGTAGACATGTGTATTCTCGATATATCAAAGATTCGTTTGTACGAATTTCATTACGAATATATGTTACCGTTGTATCGAGATAAGTGCGAAATAATGTACACCGACACGAACAGTCTTATCTATCGCGTTGAATGCGAAGATATATACGAGGATATGAAGCGTGATATCGATAGATTCAACACGAGCGATTACGCGATTAACAATGTGTATGGTATGCCTCTTGTTAATAAAAGAGTACCGGGTTTAATGAAAGATGAGAATAATGGCGCGATTATGACGGAATTTATCGGACTTAGAGTAAAAATGTACGCGCTGCGAGTAGACAGTAAAAACGAGATGAAGAAGATCAAAGGCGTGAAGAGCGCCGTAGTCGCGAGAACGATAACGTTCGACGATTACGCGCGCTGTTTGCGACGAGATATCGAGATGACGCGCGAGCAATCGTGCTTAAGATCGAAGTGACACGAGGTGTACACGATATCCGAATCGAAGATCGCGTTTAGTTCGTACGACGACAAGCGATATGTTGTATCCGGAACGACGAATACTCTATCATGGGGACATTATAAAATATCGCTGTAATAATCTTTATTTTTAATCGATAGGATTTTATTGTTATATAATAAATATATAATAAAAAACAATTATTTTATTAATAAAGTATTTTATTAATAAATTATTTAAAATACATTTTTATAATACGGCCGCTTTCTTTATCCAGGAATTGTCCATTCCCAACCATTTCACGTAAACCTCGTCACCCCTTCGGCGCAGCACCTTTTCCACGAGATATACATCGGGGTCGGAGACCCGAAGCAACTCGTGTTCGTAGAATCCTCCGGTGATCGGCTCGTTTCGCGAATCCTTTAACAGATACGTCAGGATTGGTTCGCTGCACTTTGGTTATTCGAAATATTTCGGTGGTCCAATTGGGTGTGAAACCTTTCTCGAAGATCGTTTTAAAATTTGCTGATGCGTATCGGATCGTTCGGTTTAAATTTCGCGAGAGCGGCTATCTTTACGTTGCTGTAAACCTTGTTTAAAAGTTTATCGCAGGAGTCACGTCGACGGGCCTCATATCGATAGTGCGATGTTTTCGCGCGTTGTACTCTTTCACGAGACGAAGGCAGCGCGTCGATCCACTTGTTACGTTCTGTTTAAAGTGAAGTATTTCCACATGGAGTTCTTAAGCGTGAATGAATTGAATCTCTCGACGCTTTCATCATCGAATACGTCGAATAATGATTCACCCCGTGCTCCTTCGCGAACTTTCGCATTTTGGTATTGTAGAATTCTTTTCCTTTGTCAGTCTGCAGATTTTTCAGACACCGCTTAGAGTTTCGCGTTATCTTAGACAATGCTCAAGTGACCTCGCTGGCGCTTTTGCTCTTGAGCGGTACGGCCCACGCGTATTTGCTTAACGCGTCGATAACGGTGAGTATGTAGTTGTGGCCTTTGTTGAATCTCGCGTAAGGACGCATCTCGACCATATCCGCCTGCCATAGGTCGTCGTACCCGCGCATCGCGATGCGGCGACGCGGGAAGTTTCTTCTCGCGGGCGCGTGCAACTCTTCCACCAATCTTCGTTTTTTGGCGCTCATTTTTTTTATCGAAATAGCGTCTTTTTTACGGTCGCTTTCTTTTCTCGTTCGATTTTAATATCTAAAGAACTTTTATCGAAGGAGCCTTTATCGAAACTGGCGAATTCATCGAACTCGCTTTATTAGAAGATTCGGTTGCAGCTTTCTCTAAAATGTCTTCTCTTTAATGTGTTTATCCAACTCACTCAATTCTTTCACTAATCGCGACGTCAATTCTTCCAACTTTTTTATCTTCTCTACGGAATTCGCCGCAATCTGCGATTTCTCGTCTAGTTTTAACAAAATTTTGTTAAGTTCTGCGAAAAACGTAGAACTTAACAAAACGTTGCAGAAATTAGACGAGAAATCGCAGATTGCGGCGAATTCCGCAGAGACGTTTGATTCGATTTTTGAAACGGATTTCCACTCGGCGTCTAATCTTTTGTCTAAAACGTTTTCGGGCGTATTTATTTTCAAGGAATTTTTTGCGATTTGCTTGACTAGATTTTCGTTTTGTTTATTCAGATCGCCGACGCTCGTCTCGATTTTCGAAACGGCGCTCTCCGCGTTGTCTAACCGTTTACCTAGAGCGCTTTCGAGCTGAGCTAGTCTCGCAAATAACAGCACGATGCCTTGCCCCGCCTCATCCTTTCTCAACTGCGACGCGATCTTCTCGGCGTTCTCGCGGTGCGTAACGCGAGATCGACGTAGCTCTTGCTCGTCACGTCGGCGTCCTTCTTCGGCGGAGCTAAGCGTCTTATCTTACGCTCTCTCGCGTCATACTTGTCGGCGGAACTTGCGCACAGCGCGTTATCGTGCACGTACTTTTGCACGAATTCGATAGCCGGGCGTAATCTTTCATCGTTGCCATGTTTTTTCAGAGATATGCCAAACTTGTTCACGAATATCGCGCGAGTCTCGCGCGCGACTGCAACGATCGTCGGCGCGACCGATCGATTTATAGGATCGCGCCTGCCTCGCGAAGCTCCTCGATTATCGATAGAATCTCGTTATCGTGAGCGTTGTTTCCAGCTCGACGCGAAGCGTCTAGTAATCGTAGACGATCCATTAATTCGTTTGAATCGTCCCAGTGAACGTACTCTATCTCACGTGATTCGCGTAGTCGACGGTAGGCGACCCACGCCCATCTTCGCGCCTGCGTATTGCATTAGCGAAGCGATAACGTGCTTGTACTTGTATCCCTTATTTCCTAAAATGGGATTACTACCTTTTTTGTCACGTCTGTGAGCGTTCGTCGTTAATAGTATATTCTATACGTTATTTTATCATTCTCGGTGTACGCGAGATCATTGGGCATTCTCTTGAAAATCAATTCGTACAAACCGGGAGTGCCGACGTATCTGATTCCATTTATGAGTATAGAATCGTCGACGTCTACGTCGAATCGCTTATCCCCGAGCATCGCGCCGTCCTCGCCGATGTGCCCGTAAACGTGATCGATCTCGCTCGATTTTTCCCCGCCGAGAAGAGCTCCCACGTACTTTCGTCCCAACGGTCTTAGCTGATCGTGCAACATTTCGCGACCTTGGAGAGTTCGAAGAGTTCGTTTAACGGATGTTTCGAGCGTTAAGGAATTCGAAATCCTCGGACATTTTTTCTTCGCCTAGCGCGAGTGGATCTCTCTCGACGGGGGATGCGTCCAACGAAGTAGAGACGATTTCTAATCGTCTTCTCGCTCGTACCCGTTTCGCTTCAGGCTTTTCCCGCGTAGGAGTTAGCGATTCCTCCTCTCTTTTCCATTTTCTCTCGGCGCTCGTCGCGGATTCGGCATCGACCACCTTTTATCGCGTCTCGCTCATCTTGTTCGGCGATGCGGCGCAGCGGCTGGACGATCGGCTTGAAACGAGTTTCCATAGCGACCTCGCTCTCCATTTTGCCGGTCTTTAACGCTCTGTGTTTTTTACGAATCGAAGCGCGCGTCTTAGCTATCTCCTTTGACATTTTCTGTCATTCGATATTCTTCGTAGCCATCGCGAATGAATCGATCCTCTCTTGCTTTCGCGCGTTTGACGTATCCGCGACTACTGATCGCTCTACGGTATAGCGAACTCGTTAAATCCTCGTCTGTATCTGCTGTTGCAAAGCGCGCTGTCTTTGTCTATTATCACTAGAAATCCGTATTTGCGTTGCCAACACGCGCGACACAACGCGTGAAAATCTTCGTACGACATGTCGGTGTTCACGTGATCGATACGCGTGTCGCAAATTAGTGCCATCCTGTTTAAAGAGAACCAATAGATTCGCGTTATCTCGTATTAAGTGTTTCGCTATCTTAGCGTACGTTTGACACAGATAAAAGTAATCGACGTTCGAGTGTCGACCAATAGCGAAGTACTCTCTGACGATGTTCTGTTTGTCGCACGCTACGTCATCGAACACGAATATCGAATTTGGAAGCGTTTGACTAGGCGAAATAACGTCGGAGTTATTGAAAAATGTGAAATAACCGATATTCTCCATCGGTGCCAACAATTTTTCTAAATATCTATATTTTGGTTGTTGCAACGATTTCGAGTAAATGTAAACGTTCTCGAAACGCAAGCCGTGCAGGCTTTCCAGCAGACTTATTAGCGCGTTCGTCTTACCACAATTAGAGGGGCCGCAAATGACGCAGCGAATATCGCTTGGTAAAAGACGACCGTGTCTGCCCGCCTCGTCCAATCGCGCCCTACCATCCAGATTCGTCACTTTTATCGCGATCGGCTGCCGCACGAAGCGCATTTCTCTCGATAGTCGCGCGCGCGTGCGTGGTACACTCGCGAGGTAGGACGAGACTCTCCTATTTATATACGAGTGGATCGTCGTCGATCGCGCAGTAGCAAATCGCCCGCGGTCGATCGAGATGTTTATTCTACTACTAGACAGCGAGAATATACTCGAGCTTACCGCCGAGCAATTGCAGTTTATTCCGAAAACGATCCTGCTGCGACATTTCGGTCGCTACGCGGATCGAGTGTGGGAGAGACTGCCCGAACATATAAAAGCGAATACGGAGGTACGACGTTACCGTTATGCCTAGAACACTACAATCGTCTCTGGCAACGAACGCATATCGACGGACCTGCGCCGCTCATTAAGGATTGCGGCGAATGCAATTCTCGAAGCGAAACGGCGTAACCGGCGATATCGGTGATGCGTGTTTATTAAACAGAGCGATAAACGCGCTGCCCTTCGAGCTATATATACGGGCTATCAATTCTGCAAGCCGGGTACTCGTCTCGCGCGAGGCGATCGAGGCGTCAATCCATTGGACGCGGCCTGCCGTGAGCACGACATCGCGTACTCACGAAGCGGCGATCTCGCCGATCGACAGGCGACAATCGAGCCCTCGCCGAGAAAGCGCGCGAGCGTATCGCGGCGAGCGACTCGACCTTAGGCGAGAGAGCCGCCGCGACGGCCGTATGGGCGGCTATGAAGACAAAGACGAAATTCGGAATGGGCGCGCTCGCGAGAATGAAGAGAAAAAAAAGCGGGAGGAAGAGGAGAACGGCCGCTACGAGAAAACAAACGCTTCCCGTGGCGAAACGCGGCGGCTTCTTGCCCCTGTTACCGTTGTTAGGGGTTCTCGGTTCCTTGGCTGGAGGACCAAAAGGAGCGGCGGAAATCGCGAGAACAGTGAACGATGGCAAAGCGACGCGACGGCGGCTAGAGCGTCGCTTTGCCATCGTTCTGCGGCGTCACAATCGGGCGATGGAAGATCGCGGTTTGTATCTCGCGCCTTACAAACGAAGCGACGCATCTTCGACGAGAAAAAGAGCGAGCGTTAAAAAAATCTTCGCGGAAGACTCTAGGGATTCTTCCATCCGTCGGCGCACGACGGACAAACAGTTGAATCGCGCCGCGATACTCTCGCGCATGCCTCACTTCAAAGGCGTGTTTATGCGCGACGCTCTTCCGACGCGAGTGCGCTATAACGAAAGCGGTATCGTTAATTTAGACGACGCGTCGAGGTCGGGCACTCATTGGATGGCGTACGCGAAGGGCAACGATCTACTACGACAGATTCGGCAATCTTCGTCTGCCGCGCGAACTCGAACGATATCTCGGACGCGATACGACTATTCGATACAATCGTAATTCTCAACAAACGAGCGATCAGAGCATTTGCGGACAATTGTGCCTGAAATTTCTTCGAGAGATCGATTGGAAAAATTTTCGGCTATAATATCGAATCGTTCGTCAAGGAAGGACAGTTCGCTCGTGTTCATCGATCATGTCTCTGACTCTCCGGACGAAGCAGCGACCTTTTCTGCGCTCCTTGGGTTTCGTCGTTCCGAAAACGGTTTACGTGTAAAAGCGAAAAGACTCACACTTACAACCCTTACGCCAATACCACATTTGGAAATAACGATGAGATATGAATTCCTATACAACAACAGGATCTGTACACGTTACCTTGCGAGAGTTTTCTCTACAGCGAGGGCAGACTCGAGTCGAAGAATTCGCCCATCGGGCGCGGAGGGCGAAAGCTCGACGAGACTGGTGAACAATTGCGCCGCGTTTATGTTCGAGCAGATTCGCTACGAGCTCGATGGAGTGGAGATCGATCGAAGCAGAAACGTCGGAATAACGAGCACGATCAAAAATTACGCGTCGTTGACGGTCGAAAGAAGTAGTATATTGCAGAACGCCGGATGGGATTTCGCGGCGAAGAGTCACGCGATTTTAACTTTTGCGTACCTCTCAGCGTGTTGCTAGCGTTCTGCGAAGATTACAAGCGTGATTAACGCGCGACACGAACTCATCTTAATACGAGCGCGCAACGATTACAATTGTCTCGTACCGCGCGAATCGCACGAACCTAAGATCGTTCTATTAAAGATACAATGGCGAATGCCTCACATAGTGTTAAACGATATTAATAAATTAGCGTTATTGCGCACATTAGATAGCAGAAGATATCTGAGCGTCGCTCGTCGTTCGTTCGTGGGATCTCTACGAGTTTCTGCTTCTGCAGAGCACGACCAAACACTCCTGGGCTGTCAAAGCAGCAACGCAGCTCGAGAAACCGCGATACGTTATCTTCGTGCTGCAATTCGGAAGGAAGAACGTTCTACCTCAGGATTCCTTCATATTTGACAATTGTAAACTTACTAATGTTAAATTGTATCTTAATTCAGATTTTTATCCTTATGATGATATCTAAATCTAAATTTTGAAAAAAATAAAATCGCAATACTCTACGATATGTACTCAAAATTTCGAAAAACATACTACGGATGCGATAAAGACGAAGCGCTCTTTAATTTGGCCAAATTTAAAACGTTTGGTCCGATAGTAGTCATCGATTGTTCTCGACAAAACGAATCTATTAAGAGTGCCACCGTAGACATTCGTAAAGAATTCGACTGCAAGGAGAATATCCCCTCTAATATCACAGCCTACTGTCTCATTATTCACGATCGTGTGGTAGAATATAAGCCGCTCACCAACGTTGTACGCAGAATCGTGTAGAATAATCTAGTACAGCGATAAATAAAAAATATGGAGGGAGAATAAAATGCTTAAAAGGAGGAAATTTAGAGAAGCGAGCATTTTAACTTCGACTCGCAACGAAGATGGACACACCGATCTTTGCCGACTTCCAAGGTTTTATTGTTAATGAAAAATTTGTCGCAAAAGAAATATCTGTATTGAAAAGCGGTAAAGAGCTAACGCATCACATCTTCCGCGCGCCGATGTTGCGGAATTTAACGAAGGCGGAGAAAACGCAAGCTTCTTGGTTAATCGCAAATCAATTAAACCACCAATTAAACCATCAATTAAAGTGTAATGGTGGACACGTTAATTACAGATCAATGAAGAGACTCGTTCGAGACGCCGTTTGCCGAGGAACTAGCCTCGATTTCACGGCACGCGTATACGTCAAAGGATATGAAAAGAAGAAGTGGCTCATCGAGATCCTAGAAAAGTTGAGGATCGCGACGTCATCGTCGACGCTGACTTTGACGATATCGATCGACTGGAAACATTGAACGCTTCGCGAGCCCTTCGCGATATCACATGAAGAATTGTGTGTTGGAAAACGTGTGTAAATTATACGACTGGTGGTTAGAGCAAAACAACGGTTTGAACAATATTTAATTAAAATGCATTATAAATAACATTCTATTTTTTTATTAAAATGCATTATAAATAACATTCTATTTTATTATTAAATTGTATATTGTGTTATAAACTATTAAAATTGTATATTATATCATATATCATATTATCATATTATATCATATTATATTATATCATATTATTTATCATAATATATCATTATAAACTTTTTAATTATATCTTATTTAACAATGTATTTGTTTTTAATTATATATCTTATTTAAAAATGTATTTGTTTTTAAATATACATATTAATACAATAATAATTGTTCACCGCATATCTTCTATCTCCGTAATACTTATTACGCGTGATAAAAAATATATTAAAAAAAAATAAAATTTATACATATATTGCGTAAACAAATTTTTCTTCACTTATCGTGACCGCGATAAGAGCAAAGCGTAACGTGAAACAAGAACGAGGCGAGATACGACACTTTCGCGAGACTAATTAGAAAAGAATAGACTATGTGCGGGAAAGGAAGTGGAAAACTTAGAGAATTAAATCATATCGTTTTAAAATTATAAGCGATTTTATTTTTATAATAAAATTTATAATAAAATTTATAATAAAATATAATGTATAATAAAATATAAAATATAATGTATAATAAAATATAATTTTTAACATAATTTATAATATAATTTATAATATAATGTATAATGTATAATGTATAATATAATGTATAATGTATAATGTATAATATAATGTATAATGTATAATGTATAATGTATAATATTTGTAATATAGTTTATAATAAAAATGTATATAACTTATAATAAACGCGTATAATAAAATATATATGTAATAATAAAATATAAAATATATAATAAAATATATAAGAAATTATATAAAAAAATATATATAATATAATACACGCGAATGCGCGCGAGAAACTCTCCATTTTTTTCTGCAAATAAAACAAAATTATTAGAGAATTATATTATCAAATAAAATTTTTATATTATAAATAATTTAAATTATAAAATCGCACAAATACTCACCACGCTCTTCGCTCTCGCTCGCAAACGCTTCGATCTCTTCGAGAATTCACGCGTCTTCGCTCTCGCTCGCAGATACCTCGACCTCCTCAAAGCTGACCGACGGTCCGAGATTTCTCGTCGCCGCGATCGCGAGAGTCGCGCAATGCCCCGCGAACTCTTTTGGCTTGCTCCCCTATCGCTCTTGATTTAGTAATCAAATCAAAGAGCGTCTCCCGCGTGATCTTAACGGAATCTTCTATTTTATTTCTAAAAAATAAAAAGCAAATAAAAAGATATAAAAAAATATAAAAAGAAAATATTTTCGCGCGTCTAATACTTACATTTGTTCTAGAATTTCGTCGCGTCCCTCCACGCAAAATTCGATTTTGAAAAATTCAGGCCTCTCCTGTAGTATCCCCTCGGCTTCCTCTCGTAAACTCGTTACGATATCTTGCAATATATTTGATTTGATAACTCAAGTTAGCATTTATTGTTATGTACTCCAAGGATTTTATCATACGATTAATTAAATCCATATTATTTATACTTTATTATTTATACTTTATTATTTATACTTCTTAACAGCTTTGCGAAAAATAACACTTTTGACGTTCTCAATGCTGGTCGCGCATCTTACAAGGATTAGCGCGCGGATATCGCGGTACAACTCAAACAGCATTTTTCCTTTTAAGATAATAATAATATTGAAAATAAAAAATTGCGAGGACAAAAGAGCTTCGAGAATCTTCTAAATATTCGAATCGTTATAAAAGGGGAAAGGTAGATTTAATAAAAAAAATTTTATAAAATATACATTTTTAATTATATTTATTGCAAATCAATACACATTTTTTTACTCGCATCGCGAAACGCGAGCGATCGACGAACGCAAAGATCCGCATCTCTGAAAGAGAAAAGAAAACACGATCATTATCGAGCAATTAATCTACGCGTTACAACGCATACAATACTCACGACATCATTCCTCCTCTTCGCCATTCGACAATTCACCGACCCTCTACTCGTGCGTTTCGCTCGCGCGATCGCGTTCCTCGTCTTCGTCATAAATTCGAGATAGATCTTCTCCATGGTTTTAAAAGACTCGTGGATCGAAACGATCTCTCTTATCGTTTTCGCGTCGAGCGGTCCCTTGGCTCGTTCTCTCTCTAACGAACGATTATATTCCGCTAACATCTTCTCCGCGGTATCCACAGCGACGCAGATCTCCGTCATCCTGTCGAGCATATTAGCGTCGAATGGTTCATCGATCCGTTTACTCCTAGGCAATCGACAGTGCCTCGCGAACAACTCCCGCGCGGCTTTCACGGACTTCTCGATCTTCGCCATCTGCTCGAGCAAATCCATATCGAGTATACTTCTTATCTTCGCGAACGAGAACTCTTTAACGTTTTCTCGAAGCGATCGCGTATCTTATAAAGATCAACGCGCGGATGTCGCGATACGATCGCATTCTTTTTCCGGGATAATCATTAACTATGACTATTCGCGCATCTTATAAAGATCAACGCGCGAATGTCGCAATACGACCGCATTCTTTTTCCGGGATAATTGTTAATTATAACTATTCCTCCTTTAATCCTCAATATTCTTTCTCAAAGATAAAATAATAAAAATAGAAATCGCAAAGATAGAAAAACTTGAAAAAATTTCTTAAAAAAGGCGTATACCGGATACCCAACTTTCGTCACCGTCGAAGGAAACCTACTTCCTCGAACGAATCATCGGCGCATCCGCGTCTATTTCTCTCTTTTCTCGCTCTAATATTCTTCTCCCCACCACGCATCCAAATTCGAAGAGGATAAAATTAAACGTATTCTCTTAAACGCGAATCAATCGCGTCCGATCTCGCGAACGATCGTCTCTCGCGCGTCGCTCTCGATTCGCGCGATGACTACGAAAACGGTGATGACTATTCTTCTTGTCCTAACGACGACGCTCGTCGCCGCGATGTCCGCGAGGCCGGTCGACCCGGAAAAGGACAGAGGCGTTCTGCTTTCTGCGAGCGTATGGTTTTCTGAGGGATAGCGGGGAATCGCTCTCATCCGATAACGCGACGTCTCTGCGTCGCGCGCTGTCGCTGTTTCAAGAATATTATCAACTACCTGATAATGGCGCGCTAAACGTCGATACGCTTAATCTTATGCGCAAACCGCGATGCGGTCTAGCGAACATTCCCGATCGCGCGTACAGCCCATTCGCGAGAAAATGGCCGAAAACGAGACTCACGTGGAATTTTCAAGTGGCTAGCGAAGAACTCTTACGAATAACTGAAGCGGCGTTCGCGCTATGGGCGGTGAGTTCATCGTTAAAGTTCGCACGCGACTTGCTACGTCGCAATATATTAATATCGTATCGAACGGGCGCTCACACTTACGTGAATCGAGAGAACGGCGATATTTGCCCGGCGATCTTCGAAGGTCCGGGAGGAGGCCTCGCTCACGTTCTTCCCCAACGGAGCGGCCGACTTCGCTTCGGAGGTGCACGTCGACGACGAGGAACCGTGGCACGTGCTTTTACAAGAATCCTTCTAACAAATATCATCTACTGCTAACGCTAACTCACGAGATCGGCCACACCTTAGGTCTGCAGCACAGTATGCGCAACGATTCGGTGATGTTTCTGTATATATCCGACAACGAGCTTCACAATATCCGGTTAAACTAAGCGTGGAGGATATCCTCGCTATACAAAATCTGTACGGATCTCACGACGATGGAAATCGGTCCGCGACCACTGCGACGCCCACTACCGTAACGCCAATGACCGGCGTCGTGTCGACCGATCCATCGCGCGCGAATCTTTGCGCCTTACGGCGTCTAGATGCGGCCTTAATAATTAATGGACGTTTGTACATATCTAACCGACGCAACGTATGGTCGGTCGATCTAACCGAGAGACGCTACGGTAGGCCTATGACGCTAACGGAATACGCGACGTTTCTTCTGAACAATTTCATGCGTCTATCCGCCGTGTATCAAAGACCCTCGGGCAATCTTGCGCTATTCACGGACAATGCGATCTATCTCGCGGAATATCCCAGTTTTAGGTTAAAACTGAATTGGCCTAAATCTCTTCATAGTATCGGATTTCCTCGAAACGCTAAGATCAACACCGCGATAAACGCGCATTCGGGACGAACCTACGCTATCTACGACGACAAAGTAGCGGGGATCGACGAATATCGCATGCTGGTCATTAAACACGCTCCGTTAAAAGATATATTTCTAGGAATACCATCCGCGATAACGTTAGCCTTTCGATTCATCGACGGTAATCTGTATTTTTTTCGCTAAACGTCAATTTTACACGTTTAACGAATTTAAGAATATTGTAACCTCGGCGGGTCCCTTCGACCTGCGCGTTCTCGGTATAGAGTGTCCCACAAACGGGTTATTACGACAATTACGGGATCTTCTCAGTCGCGTCTATCGCCTCGATGACTCTACCGAGAGCACCGACGAGAACGACGGAAGCGACTTCCCGTAATATCTTTAAAAATAGAATACAAAAGCGCGAAGAAGGGGCAATTTTGACGCGAATATATAAGGACCGTTTTGCCGTTAAGCGCTTCATTATCAACGACGGCCACCGAAGCTCGCGAACGAAATGAAAATGTAATGGGCAATGGCAATGGGACTGTCGCAACAGCAGCACTCTTTCGAGGATCGATCGAGGTTCATCGAACGAAATCGCGAAGATAACACGGAATACTCCAAGAAAGCTCGAACGGATAAGAATATCGAAAAACTTCTCGCGAGTAAATATTTTTTATCATTTTCGATCTCTTCTCTTTCCTTAATCATCCACCTTCTACCTTCTTTCAGACAAAACAGAAATCGAACGCCGAGACGCGACGCGATCGCGCGACCTTTCAGAATCTTGGGAAGACGCTATTCAGAAGTCTGCATCAACGTCAATCGACCTTCATTCGTGGAAATCGTTCTCGGGGATACTCACGGCAAAGAAATCTCGCTAACCCCGGATACGTGGAAGAGATGCGCCCTCCGGCACCGATATACATCGGACAATTGACGCTTTGATTGGGAAGACTAAACAATCTTACAATTCTCCGTTTCGAAACGCCTAAGGTTCGTCTGGCTATATCGAGAAACACCGTCGTATACGTATTACATTGCATCAACCGCCTTGTTACGTCCTTAAACTGTTTAATTGCCTACACCGACAACAAACTAGCTCGTTTCCTCGACGTCGCGGCAGGCGTTCGCGATCCCGCGCTCATCCCCGCGACGATACGCGACGACGAGCACTTCGATCGCAACGAGCTAATCGATTGCGAGCTGCAGGCTCTGTTCTTCGGAGATTCGTAACGCGTCTATGTACTCGCACTTTTGCATTATTAATATATTATGTATTAAAAGAATAAATATATCTTAAAAAGTATACACACGAATTATATTTTCTTAGTAATATGTCTATCTATGTACTCGCACCTTTGTTAAAAGAATAAATATATCTTAAAAGTTAACATGCGAATTATATTTTCTTAGTAATACGTCTATCTATGTACTCGCACCTTTGTATCATCGATATATCGTAAAAGAATAAACAAACAAATTATACTTCTCGTTATAAAAATAAAAACACTCTCACAAATTGATTTCTCGTCATTCGATTGTTCTTCGTCGATGTTCCATTCCGTTCCTTCACCCAAGCGCGCTCGAAGCAGCGTCGATAAGCATTATCTCCGCTCCTTAAAGTACACCTTATTAATAAATCATACTTCTAAATCACGCGTTTCGAGCGGCATCGATAAGAAAAACCGCGACTCGTTCTCAAGAGCGTCGCGCGACATCATCGCAGCTCGCCAGACGCCGCGACGCCTAAAGAAGCCGAACGAAACCATTATCTCCGCTCCTTAAAGCTCATCGGACGCCGCGACGCCTATTTATAAATCACGCACCCGTTATAATGATTATCTAAAGTTTTCTCTGCATCTTTGCAGTTATCGTATTTTACTCACTTATTGTTTCTTCGATAACATATTGCTGTATAATGTGCTATGTCGGAATCTGTAGATTGTCTAGTTTGTATCACTGGTGATTTAAAATTGACTATACCAACTAAAGAATATGTCTGTTCGGGAAAAAAGATAAACTTAATTCTGTTAGAAATTCTTCTAGTAGAATTCTTTGTTCGTCTGTACTTTCTGAATATAATTCAAATACAATAAATGGACCTCTATACCTATATAGGAAATAATTGTTGTTTCAAATACATTACAATCTTTTTGACAACAAGGTTGTATTCCTTGATAGTTATTTCGCTTTCTATCCGATCAAATTCTTTTCGTTGCAACAATCCAAATTCAACTTGAACCAGTGGTAATATTTTCTTTTTGGTAGAATAACTGCAATTGCAACTAGATATTTCTTTTAATGATGGATATTTTTTAAATAATTCTCTGTATAAGAAAGCAATTGTAACTTCACAATTAATCAATATACATTCATTACGTAAATTTGAACTTTTAAAAATCTCACGCAATATTAATGCACGAAGTCTGTAGGAAGATCTTTTTATTCCGTGCGTTACTATATCAAGAACAAGTTTAAAAAACATATTGCTACTTTCTTTATGTATTAAATCTTTAATATAATTTTTATCAAAATAAGCTGAAATAAAAAGCTGCAATATGCTATCAAATGCACAAGTATTAGTAAAAACATATTTTTTATTTTCTATCTGTGCGCGAAAGTTATGTGGACGCGCAAGTGAGCGTGCCGTAGAAAATCAAGCGCGAAGTGAGACGGACAGTGGACGGATGCACTCGCGAGTATCGCAACGCCAGTATAGCAATGCGATTGTGTTTCGCACCATGCACACTGTGCATTTGCTAATCACGTCAGATCTCGAGTATCACACGACTGTGATCGTAATTCGCACGCGGCGGATGAGCAGCGATAAATCGTCTGTCTCGGAGTAACTCCGGTGGTCACACAACGGCACTGAAATATCATTACAACTTTGCGAAACCGAAATTCTATTATCGCTGCAATAACATGCACGCATCGATTGTTCTCAGCGGACTGCCCGGAGCTCGGCCGTCGGCTCACTTTTATTAAGTCATCGCCTTCTCGAAGGATCCAGAAGGTTCCCCCGAGATTTGCTCATTTCCCCCGACGTTTTTATATGACTTGTTTGTCGCAATTTCAACTTGGATCCTTTGAGAAGGGCGACGGTGTTTGTTGATGCCGCGTGTTTTCGATCGATCGCAGAAACACCGCCTCGCATCGCTTGCGCGGCGGCGACGCGATCGCGCAGCATCTCCATGCCAGTTTAAGATGGAATGACAATCTTGAACACTATCTTTACAGCTTTTACCGATAAATTATTATTTTTTATGATTGGTATTTTTTGAAGTTTATTCAATAAGAAGTCTTGTTCCGGATTGTCTCGTTGAAGATATTTGCCTCTAGATACAGTTTTAGATGCAAGTCCTCTCCAATCTTCTTTTGTTGCTAATATTTCATTTGCATTGCCATATATTTCACTTTTGCAAATTCGTTTCTGATCATATCCTTCTTTTCCAATTGGTGTAGAACAAGCATCAATAGCATGAACGCTTTTGTGGCATATGTAACATATATGCGCACCAGTAGGCTCGTCACCATTAGCACAAACAGGACAGTTAATTTCATTAATTTCTGCATTACCATTATCAATATTTGGAAATTGTTTTGATGCAGCTGTTGTCGGCAATTCTTCTTCTATAATTTGTTCTGTTGTCTCTGTTGTTTCTTTATCCTGAAACATTGTGTTTATTAATTTTACACGACTGCTGAGAAATTTAATATGTTTTGTTATAAATAAATCAGCGCGCATTGGCGTTTGCTCATTTTTTTCAAATATATTTTTTATTATATGGAAGTCTCCTTCAACAGATGCACTGCTTGCCAGTATTCTTCCAAATCCAAATTTATCACGGCATAATGCAGGAGCATAAAGATAAATATTTCGTGTCTGCTATTAATTTATCAGCGAATGCAGGCATATAATATGCATTTTTTCGATCACCAGTATCAATAATTTTCTTTTTTATTTTTTCATCTATAGACTTTGCCCACTGGTACTATCCATTTGTTGTATCCTCATAATCATCATTATCGTCGATAGAATTCGAATTTTCTGTTTCTAAAAATTGTGTTTCCGTCAGCTGACAAAATGTTTTACTTTTATTTTGTATTCTTCGCAAATAGTTAATTTATTTTGTTCAGTATTGCCTTCAATTTCACTCCTAGCAATTACTAAAATAGAAGTTAAAAAAATCTTTTCGGCTATTTCTATATTAAGACATAAAATTAATTGTTCTAGCAAATAAATAATTGTTCTAGCAGCATAAATAAAATTTAATTCTCAGCCGTGTATTTTTTAAGAAGTTACTATATTTTTTAATAAAATGCGCTACATCAATCCGTATGTAGCACGTCGATAATTGATCATTTTTGCACGCATCAGAATAATTTTCAAGAGTTAAATGACCTGCAAAACAAAGAAATAGCTGCTGTTAAAAGGGCTCTTGAAAAATCGTAAACGACTTCTTGTGGACGAGGTGCACCTAAACGGATCTATTTTGATAACCAATATTGAATTGCATTAGTATTGTGACTCTCTAATAACATTTGGCACACTGGAAAAAGACGAGTACTTTCACAATTAATAACAGACTTATAAAGAAATATATGTTTTGATTTAGATTGATCAGGCCTTTTAATTTTTTTTATTAAACTTCCAGTTGCATCAATAAACGCAAACTGATTTAGAAATTGCATGATCTATATACATTAATTTGATAATTAGACCAATAATGTATAAAAAATGGATTTAGCCAATATTACGTATAATATCTCGTAAAGATCCCAACTGCATTAATAATAAAGCTTTCAAGGGATCTTTATCAAGATAATCTTCTTCAATATTTTTTTTTGTAACTCGCAAAACATTTGTGCTAAATAAATGTGGAGGTTCCGCGGTATCGCTTGTACTCATTAAATTTTCAGCTAATTACGATAGGCCATTGCCGTAGTTGTTTTCAATTTCTCCACGATTTTATCTCTAATAGGACGTCTAAGATATCGTTTTCCACAATGACCTTTGCCTTCAATAAAAGTACAAAAAATTTTTGTAACAAGATCATTTGCAATAGAATTATCTATATCGCATTTAATTACAGCACCACATCTGCACCATTTGCATATCCACGTTCCCCACTACGTAATGATTTATGATTTTTGAAATTAAAGCCGTTATTTTAGTAGCTGCCCAAATTTTTTCATTAAATACATGCTGCCACATTCCAGATTTCAATATTGTATACTCACGTATAGATTCTGGCTTACCTTTGTCTCTTCGTCGATATTTTGCTTATGCACAAAGGTGCATAAGCAAAAACATAAATTCTTTAGGTTTAGCAATGGTAAATGTACTTGCAGTGCTGACGTTTAATAATCTCGAAGTATTAGCTGTAGAAGTAGAATCTGGGCTGACATAAGTTTCTTCTAACACATTTTCAATTGTACCATTTCCTGAGGATGTTGCAAGAGGATAACGATTCATTAATTTATCCCTTATGTTCCACTTATTAGTGTAACGGTCGGTTTTTCCCGAGTACTGTCGCAGGATAGCTCGGTCGGGATCAGGGCTCGGAAGGTATAGCAAGTATGAAAATGCGAGTGGTTGTGTTAAATAAATAATAGGTTTATTTATTGTCAGACTGCGGGGGTTATAAAGTGCATGGATGAATGAATGTGCGCGAATGAAAGTGAATGAGCGCGTGTGTACGCGAATGAATGAGCGTAGGTGAGAGTGGCGCGGGCGGGTGCCCGTGCGAGATTCCGCGTGTTTTAAACGGCGGCTGCGAAGTCACCTTGAAGGTGCACTTCGATGTGCGTCGAGCCTGAGTGCACGCTTAGAATGCACTTGCAGCAGATACGCTTCGGCGGCGGATCGAGTGCGGTGAGCGATAATCGATGCTCGTGATCGATAGGCGGGTGAGAAGCGCGATGACGCGCGATGATATCGCCGCGAGAGGCGGGAGCCTCGCGGTTTGGCGAATAGCGTGCCGATAGTTTCGACGCGTAGGGTGGTTTTACGGCCCTAGGTGTGCGGATTCTATCGCCGTAGTAATGGCGAGTCTCGGTCGGCTTGTGACGGCTCGTGAGATGTTTCGCGATTTATCTGGAAGTAGCGGGAGCGGTTCGCGATCGGAACAGGAGCGTCCGGCAGACAGGAATATCCGTCGATGGCGGGTAATTTTCCACCGCTAGAAGTATTGCCGGACGATAGGATGCTTGGTCGAAACGCTTTGTTTTGCGGGATGCTGGGAAAACCCAGCAGAGGCGGAGTACACCCAACCTCGATCTCGCTTGTGAAGCGTGTAGGGATTTCTTCGGGATGCTCTGAGCGTCGTGCCGACTTCAGAGCAGCGGAGAAGGTTCTGTTCTTTTTACCCGATGGAGCGCCTATTTATACCCGGTGTCGACGGTATCGCGTCGGCGCGATAATTGTTTGTTCAACAATTCGATTGAGCCCGTTCGCGGCTTGGGAATATTCGGAAGCGGTCAGAGCGGTTTCCCGAGCGCGCGACTCGTGCTCCGGTACGGTGTGCCGACCTGGTGATATAATTGTAAATAAATACATATTTACCAAATGTTTGTTTTCGCTCGCCGGTTTATAATACATGGGGCGCATAGCGCCTTCGCTCTAAGGTCCCGTGACTGCTGGGCGTAGGACGGCGATATTTTACGCGCGCTGGCCCGACCGATGGTCGTCGGGTGACGGTGTCCAATGGGTGGACGGCCGGATAACGTACGCATCGTTACACATGTCACAAATGTATACAACAAAGCGGGTATAGTGTGATCCAATTCCTTTGCAATTGTAATCTATATACAATCGCATTTAGAAATAATAGTATTCTTCGCTGTAATTATCTTAGCTTTGTAATCCACAATTTTTTGGGTAAACAGTTCACTATTTATTCTCACTGGTCTTCTAACATGCATCTTGATTTATTATGCAATTCATAAAGCACACACTATGCAAATTAATACTACACAAAGAACGCAATTAAAGTTTTACAGCGCGTACACGAGAGTAACAATAATTTAACTTTTATAGGAAAGCTTTCCTATGAGATGTTCAGTGCTCGAACTCTCGAAAAAAACTGTGGTCAGTACCAATACGTACTCTATCAGTAATAACATATACACTTTGTCTTGTATTTATCTTTCTATTCGCGGCGGCTAATCCTTTGATACTGATCTAAGGCGCAGGTCGATGCGCCACACGCAACATGTGATGCGCGGCCACTTGTTTACACTTCAATAGATATCGATCTTAGATGGCAAATCTCTATTCAAAGAGAGCAAAAACTGAGCGCGTACTCTGCGATCTATACAACTGCGCGAAGACAATGATAAATACTTAATAAAAACTAAAAAGATTAAAATAAAATAAAATTTAAAATATAAAATACGTCTAAATATAAAAATATCTAGCATTGCAAAACAATATAATATAAAGTATAAAAAATATTTTATATAATAAATAATTAGCTATTATCATAATTAAGATTGACAAAAAATAATATCGTATGTTACAACATAACATTATAATAACATATATTATAAAATCAAAAGTTACAAAATATGATATAATTTACAAAATATGGTATAATTTACAAAAATTTTCTTAAGATATTTTATTAAATAAATGAGCAATAAATTCGATACTCCATATAAATTCGATCAATTTTTCTAAGTCTTAGCAATAAATTTGATATTATATATCTTGAGTGCAACAAATTAAAGAAACATTTTAAGACCAAAATAATAGCAGCAACTAATTGCGTTGATATACTTTACTCTTGTTGGCACGCTAGCACCGCCATCATTTCGGATCGATTTTTCTAAGTTAAACGTTGAGCAATAAGATGTAAGAACATGCATTAAATCTAAATTTTTCTTATTTTATTGAATAAATTATATATTTATTAATTAATTAAAATATTTCTTTAATCATCTTTTTCTCATTTCCAATCAAAAATCGCATGGGTCCCATCCCTAGTAAAAGAGATTAAATTTTCTTACTTAAAAAGGGACCATGGAACGAACAAACGTTCGAATAAACGGAGTAATGGCAACCCAGTGGTTTACTTGTTTTTCGAACCTTCGAATTCGTTTGACCCGAGTCTGATATCGCGACAATTAGAATAGTTGCGCCCTTCCTTCCGAGAGTCTGGACGTAACATTATTATTATATTTTATATTTTTTATTTTTATTTTTATAGATTTTTATATTTTACATACACACACACACACACACACACACACACACACTTTATATGTATTTATACACACATACACACAATTTTTGAATAAATATTTTTATTATTAATATTATTTAAATTGTTAATTATTATGTTAATTTTTACGCCTTCTTTTTTCTTTTTCATATCCAAGCGCTCTCTTTCTCTCTTTCTCTCTCTCTCTCTCTCTCTCTCTCTCTCTCTCTCTCTCTCTCTCTCTCTCTCTGTCTCTCTCTTTCTCACATGCAACGTCATTCTTTTTCTACTGCGCTATCTTTCTCGCCTCGCAAACGTCGTATCTCGCATCATCCACGTGCATGCAGATCATTAGCGCTATCCTTTTCCCACACATTGCGGACACCTCGCGCTATTCTTCTCATACTCGCGCGCTATCCTTCTCCCACAACCACGAACGCTTCGCACTATCCTTCTCTCTTATGCATGAGATCATTATCGCTATCTTTCTGTCACGTGCATACAAACGCGCTATCCATCTCTTCCTCGCGGACCGCTCGAGTAGGGTATATAGGAGAGTTCTAACTCAAATCCTTCGAGGGGTATGCGGGGCGAGGGGAAGCTGTGCGGGGAAATAATGTCACGCGGAAGAGTGACGCGGGCAGAGGATGCTCGCATTTGTTTAGGATATGTTTACAATCGGTGCATAATAGAAAGGCGATGTAATAAAATTCTTTTAACCAACAAACAGAACTGCATTAATAATAATTTTTTCTAATGAAATATTTAAACAAAATAAAATCATGCCGGTGTTTTATTCATTTTTTTTTCTTGAAGAGCTTTTCTGAAAGAGCTATTTATCGGATACATCGGTCAGGATGCATGAATTTATAAATAACAATAATAAAATACTCTTTTTTTTTAAAGGAAAGCCGTTAAGCGCCGATGTCCGACCGCTATAATTTATAAATAATATTAAACATAATAGAACCATTGCGGCATCCTTTGATTTTTTTTCTAAAAAATTCAAACAACGAATCGTTCAATAAACAGACCGTAATTTTTATCTATGAGTAACCGTAAAAAAAATATAAGAAAATCTGTGATGATGCAACGCCGGTCTTCTCGAAATGACAAAAAATAAATACATGTTCTTTACTGAAATTTTTTGATAGGAAAAAAATTAAAAGAAACGGACAAAATAAGAATTCTTCTAACAAAATACTCTTTTTTTAACAAAAGCTTTTGAGCACCGATGTCCGACCGCTATAATTTATAAATAATAATATAAAATAATAATAACATAAAATAAAATATAAAATAAAATAAAATCATGGCGGTGTTTTATTCATTTGTTTTTCTTAGAAGAGCCGTTTATCGGGTGTTGATACATCTGTCTGAATGCATGAATTTATAAATAACAATAATAATTTTTTTTAACAAAATATTTAAACATAGAATCATTGCGGCGTTTTTTTAATTTTTTTCTAAAAAAATTCAAACAACGAATCGTTCAATGAACAGACCGTAATTTTTATCTATGAGTAACCGTAAAAAAAATATAGGAAGATCTGTGATGATGCCGGTCTCCTCGAGATGACAAAAAATAAATAGATGTCCCTTATTGAAATTTTTCGATGGGAAAAAAACTAAAAGAAACCGACAAAATAAGAATTCTTCTAACAAAGTACCCTTTTTTTAAGAAAAGTTGTTGAGCGCCGATGTCCGGCCGCTTTAATTCATAAATAATAATATAAAATACTAACATAAAATAATGTAAAATACAACATAAAATAAAATAGAACCATTGCGGCTTGTTGAGTTTTCTTTTTTAAATAGAACCGTTGCGGTGTTCTCTTTTTTTCTAAGAAGTCTTTTTTTTAGAAAGAGTTTTTTTCCATCGCTTACATATCTATCTTACATATAAGGAAGAGCAGCGAAAGAAATATATAATCTTTTTTTTTATTTTTTTTTAACACATTTATTTATGTTACCATACATCACCTCGTTTTAAGGTTTCACAAAAGTTCATCCACAGCATAAGCTATTAATTCGCAATATATGACAGATCTTTTATTATAAAATTTGAATAGATGTAATTCCACAAAGGACGCAGGTCCCACGCTGATTCCAATATCAAAGTATTTATACGCCGTGCGCGTTAATGCAAATCTGCATACCAAAATACGTGGTTTATAATGAGATTTACTACATCTGAAAAAAAAATATAATTAAATATGGAAAAGTATATATAAATATGGAAAAAACATATATGAAATATAT
>JBCEWD010000009.1:7743059-7761791 GCA_039654425.1 Cataglyphis rosenhaueri | reverse complement strand
TCGCTATAGTCGGAAGGCGTATTAAAAAATACTTTAAATTAATAATAATTCGGTTATAGCTAGTTGGACTATAACAATGTATTTCGAAATATTTGCAGCTATTGTTAATATATTTCATAAAAAAGATAAGGATTTGAGATTCTCCCTCTTCCACTGTAAAAAAAGACAATAGTGGTAACTATACATATATAGATGACAATTATACAAGTTTTATATAATTAATAAATTGTCGAGCGTTATGTTTGCATTTGACATCGATATATTTATATCTAAGAAAGAGACTATAAAAGGAAATGATGGGTAAGACCTATAAATATAACTACAAATGATTTGGGATTCTTCAATAATATCAATTCAAAGAAGCGTATGAGACAGATCATGAAGAATTCTTTGATATGACATGAATAACACCTACTCAATAAGATCAATATTAATTGCTATTATAGGGAGAAGAGGGAGAAGGCGAACAGGTATATAAGCGTTGTGAGAAGTAGAAACGATGTAATCGTCTTTAAGAAATATTGAAAATTAATGTGGTACAATGAAAATATTTTAATAAGAAAGTATTTTCAGTCAACGACATTCTAATATTGGAAACGAGTCGAAATATTTTACAAGTATGTAACAAGAATATAATTCAATTAAGCAAAATTGCGTATCTCAGAATATAACTGGTGCTAGGAAGATGTTCTTCTGCAGATACAGTGTAGACATTCTTTCCTATATTATACTATAGTCTCTCTATATTTTTATATTTTGTATTTAATATAATCTCTCTCTCTCTCTCTCTCTCTCTCTCTATATATATAAATGTATAGAGATTATATTAAATACAAAATATAAAAATATAGAGAGACTATAGTATAATATAGGGAAGAGAGACATTATATTCATCATGGAAATCATTCTCTTAATTTTTTATATTCCTGAGCTTGCTTCTCAATAGCATATTACATGTCTTATGAAGGAATATTAATGTTATGACCTCTTAATGCATAATCAAATTGCCAGTCAACTGCCCCAATATTTGTCATGAAATATTTTCGCAGTATGTCTCGCTGAGCATTTGCAGTGTAAGCAGCTCGGTTTGAGCCAACTTGATCAATACGTACAATATGTGATCCTAATTCTTCATTGCACCATTGCCCTAGAGTAACAATGCCATTACTTTCCTGGTCCATAAAATGTAATGGACAATATTTGCGTTCATTAGAAAACATAATATAATTATGCAAAAGAACAAGGGCAAGCACAATTTTATGAGTAGTTTCTTCCTTGCATTGAATTGATCTTCTTAAAATTCTCTATCGAGAAACAAGAATTCCGAAAACATTTTTAATTGTTTGTCTTGCTCTGGACAAGCGATAATTAAAAATTCTATGAATCACTGATCAATGATTTTCTTGGATATGGTCTCATGAGATATGATTTAAGAGGGAATGCTTTGTCTCCCACCAAAGTACAAGGCAGCAGAGTCGTTGTACCAAACAATAATTTTGGAGATGGGATATTTCCTGTGTCAGATTCCAAACTTTGACCTAGATTACTGTTTACCCATACCCCACCATCACTATTGGAACTTGCAAAACACAATTTCAATTAACTGTTGCATTCAATACATAAGAAGACATGCTTGAGATTCATGTTATGAATATATATTACTATAGTCACCAACATCAATCCAGATAAATTTATAATTGGCATCACTTATTGCCATCAGTATAAAACTGAAAAATCGTTTATAGTTATGATTTAAAGAATTACTGTTTAATGGGGCTTGAATAGTGATGTGCTTTCCATCTAGTACGCTTATAAAATTTGGAAAATTCCATTTGTTCCAAAATCCATCGATTACCTTTTCCCATTTTCTCTTGCAAAGGTTTCGGCAAATATTGCGCCTGAAGAGCTTGCCAGATTGCATCACAAGTCTCATATATGATTTTGTATATAGTTGATTTGCCAATTCGGAAATCCCATGATTTTGATCTGGCACTGTTACCATGCAAGGAATCTGGAATGATAAAAAAGAATATTATTCAACAAATATTCAATAATGTAAGCCAAATTAACTCAAAAAATATGATATAACATTTTATTTACTTACAAGAGAGTCTCGGTTACTCGTTCATTCACTGAGATAGATTTTCGTAAACTTCTCTTTGTGAGAAAAGATCTGACAAGATGACATAAATGATCATGGGCAGATGTCATTCGTGTCATATTAAAGAATTCTTCATGATCTGTCTCATATGCTTCTTTGAATTGATTATTGAAGTATCCCAAATTACTTCTGGTTTTATTTATAGGTCTTACCCACCATCTCCTTTTAAGACTTTTTTTCTTAGATATAAATATATTGATGTCAAATGCAAATATGCACTCGATAACAATAAAATGCTAAAAATTGCACGCAAATCCATATTCATAAACGGACATATAACCTTTCACTATCATGCACGAACATTCTGTTTTCTGATTGGTTATTATGTTACAACCTAGCAACTTGCGACAAGCTATTGTAGACAATCATGATGACACGCGACTCTGCGATTTTAAGGTTGCATTCCGTTTCACGCATAAAGCGCATAGATCGCTTGGAAATCTATAATATATGTTACGTGAATTATAGATTTTCAGGCAATCTATGCATTCAATGCGTGAAACGGAACGCATCCTAAGACTGCGACTGCATTGTAGACCCCGCTTTAGTAATTAAATTCATGTAAAATAGTGAACAACTAACATGACCACATCAAGATTTTTTCTTATTCCTCAGTCTATAAATCCCTTGCCCGAAAATGTACCTTGTGCTCCGTCCATATATTTTCTTCGTCCAAGATTGTGCGCAGACTCTTAAGGCTTCCACACAAACAAAAATATAAGGAACGGGGAACAGATATTAGCGATTAGAAATAAGGAATAAGAAACAATTCAACGCATAATAAAAAATATAAGCGATAGATTTCATAGTTTGTGACACACCACATAGTCTGGAAAATTGAAAAAGAAGAAAAAAATAAATACATTCACCCTCGACATTTTTGTCTAAAATCTTTAATTTTAATAGTATTTTCAATAGTATCATTTTGATCTTGAATTAGTGTGACTAAATTAATCGGGTCATCGACGAGGTACTATTAAAGACTGTCAATCCTCGGTAAATTTTTGTGATCATCAAGTGGACACCGGAAAAGGTTAGGAATTCATTTTTTCATTTTCATTTTTTAATAAATAACATCTCAAATAATTGTTCTTAATTGTTCCGTCAGAAACACAATTGCTTCCCTTTAAAAATTAATATTTTTTAAAATATTTATCAAAAACGTAAAATATATTTTTACTTAAAAACATATTTCCAATAGTTATCTGCAACTTGGAACTATCCAGCATAAAACAATTGCTTTTTAATTGCTCCATATTGCTTCATCATTATTTTTATGATTTATTGCATTTTTTATCGAAAATTAATAAATTAATTTTTTTTTTATTTGAGCAAAAGGAATTTTTTTATGTTAGCTTAAGGATTACCCATCCAGTTATTGCACATTAACTAAATTATTCATTTCGTATAATTTCAATACTAGACACATGTTTACTTGTGTGATTACTTCCTATAATTACTTAAAATATTATCTTTGATAACATTTAAGTAATTAATCTCATAACTATAATAACATACTATCATTTCATTCAATTTAGAATATGTATTTAACGTAAATGAATTGGTACGCTAGCGTATGTAGGATATATATTTGGTAATATACTTTATACAAGAAATAAAAATGATATAAAATGAAATCTTTTCTTTTAAAATGAGATCTTTTCTATTTTATATATATATTTATCCTATTTTTGTAATGATTGAATCAAACAATCTTCTCTCAGAAACTCGGAAATACATCAGATACGAGAACCAATCTCGGAAATGAATCTTCCTAACATACGGTAGACATCCTGACCCATAATCGACAGTAGAGACTCTATTGAAATGGGGAGAACGAATTCCTTCTGTAATAATGATGAAATCAGAGATTTTGTGCTAGTCTCGTGCCAGGACACTGCCAAAAAACATGATTAATCGATTTCGGTTCCTTACACCAGTCACAATCAGGAAAGTCCACTATTTTGAATTTAAATAAACTTTCTTTTAGTGAGGTGTGTCAACTATTCTGCAAATTGAAACAATTTTCTTCCTACTGAGTTCTAATTTGATGAACCATGATTGACGAGATTTAGTAAGATAGTAATTCATATAAAAGGTTCCTCTGTCGACTCCAGAATTTTTGTACCACTCCAAAAACTCATCTCATAACATTTCTTTCCATAGTAATTTAAAATCTCCGGGGAAACTTTAAGTTGAGTATCAATAGCTAATCTGATACCTTCTTTAGCCTTTCCATTCGCTAATTTATTGCCTTTGATTCCCTTATGTGGAAGGATCCATAATAATTTAATATCATATCCCTGAGATTCCAATTGTCTTAATAAATCTTTAATAGCAATAATTAAAATAGAACTTTTTTCTAAGATGATAGGCATCATTAAAGATTCGAGAACCACTTTTGAATCTGAAAAAATTGAGACTTGTTTTATTTTTTCCTTGAAATATATAATTCTCCTCCTCCTCTGTCCGTCATCCTGCGTGAGGACGTGGTGACATCCCACACTCGTGCAGTACTTTAGTCCAGTCTTTTTTGTTTTGGGCTTGCTGTGATGCCTCCGGGAAGGTGAGACCAGTTATTGTTTTAATAGGTCTGTCCATCGTGTGAGAGACCGTTCTCTGGGTCCAAAATATTTCAGTATGCTTTTATTTATTATTGTGGTCTCGTTTTGATGTTCAGTTCTTCTAGGCTGGAGACATTTGTGCGGTGATCCGTCCAGAGTATGCAGAGCATTCTTCGATACACCTATATCTCGAACGCTCCAATTTCGTGTTTTGTCTGCCTTTTTGACCGTCCATGTTTCGGCTGCATATGTAGCAATTCGGAATATCAATGTCTTGATAAGCCTCAGTTTGGTGTTCTTTGATATTTTTCCATATTTTGGTTAACTTGGCAGTCGCAGTTCTAGCCATAGCAAGGCGCCTACGTATTTCGTCCTCACATCCTCCACTATTTGTTATTATCTCTCTTATTATCTCGAACTCTGTCGACGATCATCACTTTCGTCTTTGTCTTGTTTAGTAATCCGTATTTTTCGATAACGGTGCTAAGTTTGTCCATGATGTGCTGGAGTTCTTCTCTTGAGGATGTTAAGGATGTATGTGACATATATCAAAATACTAACAAAAGTATTAAAATTTTATAGATTGTTCTATTATTTCTTCTGAATATTTGTGTAAAAACTAAGCACAATTCTCTTAATGGTTTGGAAGTTATTTAAATTTAAAGTTGCTATTGATTCTTATGGAAAATCGCCTATTGTAGAACTTATTGACAAATTTGACAAAGAAAAAATATTATCAATAAAATAAAAATTTTCACATATATTAAGAAAATTCTAATAAATATTTGTGCAAAATTTGATTTAGATCCACTAATTTGTTTAAAAGTTATTTAATAAAAGTTGTAGAAATATATTATTTGTTTCTTTTTCTCTTTCTACAAATTACTCGTTTTTCATTGCTTTTTACAGTTGATTTCAGAGGATATTCACGATCAAAAAGGTTTTTGCCATAAATTAGGAAAAACATTAATTATAATTATTTTTTTACGAATACGTCAAAATCCATATTATTTTGTGATACTTTAATTTTTTCATAATCCAAATTAATTTTTTTAATTTTTCAAACAGTATAAACGTAAGAAACATGTTTTCTTTTTAAATTTAACAATTTTTTACTACTATTGTACATCCAGAAGATCCTTAAGACCGCGGTGTCATCGGCATATCGCAAGTTATTTATTTTAGATCCGCCAGTTGTCAAATATTTCTCGCATATATTTACTATATATGTTGAATAATGGGTGATACGATACATCCATGTCGCACTCCTGCCTCCAGCTTGAAGTCTTGCGAGTACTTGTTATTCACTCTGATGGTAGCTGCGTTACTTTCGTAAAGACTCCGAATAAGCCATATTAGGAGACAAGGAGTTTTCATCTTCCTTACTATTTCCCATGCATCGTTTTGCTTCACAGTATCGAATACCTTTGAGTAATCTATGAAGCACAGATACGTTTCTATATTAAATTTTCGGGCATTTTCGATTTGGCATTGAAGATCTGCTCATGGGCTGGATTCATGCTCCTTCCCGGCATGAATCCAGCCTATACTTTGGAAATCTGGGGGTGCAAAAATGGTTTTAATCTTTCGTTGATAATCGTAAGGAGGATTTTGCTGGTATGGGACAGTAAGGATATCGTTCTCGCATTCTGTAGAAGAGCCCTTTTTATAGATTGAGATAAAGATAGATTTGCTCCAGTCCAATGGCCATTTGTTAGTTGTTCATACTTTCCTGCAAATTACATGTATGAGATTTACTCCATAGGCTCCTTGAGCGCTTCTGCTGTTATGTCGTTTATTCTACTCGATTTCCCGTTCAGTTTTTTCAGTGCAACTACTACCTCGATTCTAAGTATGTTGGATTTTTTTTTGAATGGGGATTGAAGGATAGTATTTCCCTCATCATTGCTGTTATATAATGATTGATAGTCTCCATACCTCTGCGATGTCCTCCGTGTTAGTTGTGATTCTTCCGTGATGATCTGTGTTCGTAGTTTAAAATCTCTAGCTAAATACTTCACTTTGGTATACAATTTTCGAGATTCCTGTTGGTTCGCATGTTGTTGTAGTTCTGAGCATATCTCATTTATGTGCTTGTTCTTGTTTCTTTTTCTACGAAGTCTGATCTGCTTGTTCAGGCAGGCAATCTGTGCTTGCTTTGTACTCAGATCGTTTATTATCTTCCTAACTTCTCTCCTTTGTTCGACAAATTGTAACGTTTCCTCCGTCATCCAATGCTTCTGTCTTTTTGCTCCTGTTTTTGCTTGCTTTGCGGTGTCTATTGCGCTTACAATCCAGTTCTTTGCATTATTCCATGTCTGTTCAAGGTCGCCCGTTGATCGTGGCATTTCATTGTTCGAGAGTGCTAGTCTATATTTCTCTGGGTCATTTAGTAATTTTTGTTGTTGATGCGGAAGTATGCAGTTTTAATCTGAATTCTTCCCTTAGCAGTTTATAGTCGGATCCTCAGTCGTTATTGGATTTTGCCTTTACATCTGTGATAAAGATTTTCCATCTTTCCCTTATTAATATAAAACTATCTAGTTCTATCTTCTTTTGGGAAGATCTATGTTGATAGTCGTTTAGCATGGTTTTTGAATATAGTGTTCATGATAGCAAAATCGTTACTTATGGCAAACTGCATCAGGCGCTCTCCTTTATCATTTTGTGGACTCATTCCGTAAGTTCCGATGATTCCCTTTAGGTATTCTTCTTTTGCTCTTTTCCCCATTTTCGCATTCCAGTCTCCTATTATGATCGTAAGTTCTTTCTTTGGTATATTTGATAGAAGGTTTTTTATCTATCTTCCACTTCCTCATCGGTGCCTTTAGTAGTTGGCATATATATTTGTATAATATGAAATTTAAATGGTTTGGCATCGAAGGTTATTGTTATTACGCGGTCCCTTACTAGCATGTACTCGTGTACGTATTGTGTTGGTTTTTTGTATACTGCTACTGCTACCCTTCTTTGCCCGGTGTTGTTGCCTTCATGAACGCTCCGTATTCCGTGGCGTCAAAATGTCCCTTATCCAGTGAATCTCCACCACTCCACAAATGTCCACCCCCTATCTAAGCAATTCACGTTCTAGTATATATAGATCTCCCGTCTGCAATAAACTTCTAACATTGTTGTTACACAACACTTTTCTCAGCGGTATGTCTTTGAGTTTTCCAGACGTCCATTTCGCAGATGATGCCTGACTCACAACCATTTGCCTGGTCGCCCACTTCTCACTATCCAATCCGGACTCAGAATGGCGCCGATTGCTAATCGGATCGCATGGCATATTCAATCTCTCTGTTCGTGTTGTCATAATCGTTAGAAATTGAGTCAGGCGCGTTATGTCAAACCAAGTATGTCTGAGACGCATGCGCTGTATTGTGGAGCATGCGCAGTGAGTGATAAAGTTGAATAAAGTTCAGTTCGTTGCAAAGCATACATCAGAGTATGTTAAATTTCTTTCTTATGTGCAAGATTAAAATAAAATTATATTTGTTAAACTTTAAAATATTCTTTTACTCTCCTTTTACTCTCCACATAATTAGAACAATTAACTTAAAGCATAACTCTAACAGGTTATGGGCCCAGTCACCCAACGGTGAAAAAGAGTCGAAAGTATCTGAAAAAGTGAAGTTCGCATATAAAAGTACCGGCTACCACGTGCAAAGTAACCCGGTAAAAAGTATCATGTTAGTGTATGAAGAAGAGACCAATAAAAGTGAAAAAATCAAAGACTCGAATACCGGTTAAAAATGTCCGATGAAGTGTACGTAACAAACCTAACTAAGTGTGATGGAACAAACTTCCAGCTATGGAAGTTTCAAATAAATGCTGTTCTAATGGTACACGGCATCCATGATGTCGTGTCGGGTACCCGTGTGCATCCAGAGGCGGCTGATGAGGCAGCAATGAAATGATGGATGAAGGATAATGCAAAAGCAATGTTCACGTTATCCTCAGCCATAGAATACTTTCAGCTTGAATATCTAATAACATGTGTTACGACGAAGAAAATGTTGGGGTAAATGTGAGGGATAAACTCGTCATCATACACAAGAGAAAATCGGAATCGAGCAAGCTAATAATGCTGCAAAATTCCATGAAAATAAGATGAATCCCAACGATCAAATAATTTAGTATATCGCCGAAGTACAGAACATGGCACGACAGTTCGCAGATGTCGGAGAAAATATGTCAGATACCGCCGTTATGGCGAAGATATTGGATGGTCTTCCCAGCAAATTTAGAGCCCTCATAATGGTATGAGACAGTGTCCTGAGTATCAAACAATATAGAGCCTACAAGAAAGGCTCATAAAAGAGGAAAACCGTCTATCAAGAAACGATGAAGGAGCAACGCGCTTGCCGTTACAACACTAAACGACAACGAGTGGCCTTCATTTGGACACAATTGAACACGGTGCAAATGGACATGTCTCAAATGGACACGAAAATTTGTACACGGTTCAATTGAACACAATGCATTTGGATACAGTAATTTTTGATACAGTAGCTTTTGGACACGTAAGAAAATACGCAACATTTACTTGGACATCGCTCACTTGGACACTGTTCATTTGAACACCGTTTATTTGGACACCGTTATTTGCCCACCATTCGTTTGGACACCGTTTATTTGCCCACCGTTCGTTTGGATACCGTTCATTTGCCCATCGTTCATTTAGACACCATTCGTTTGAACACCATTGTTAATGATCACGTGTTCAGAAAACGCGACCAAGACAACGTCGATAAAGGAGAGATGAGCAGTCAAGCTACATCTAGCGGTGAAATTCAAAGTGTACTCACATAAAGCAGAAAGCATTTGGCTTATCAACAGCGGAGCTTCGCGTCATATTACCTTCAGAAAAGGTGGCTTACCGACTACCGCCCGAGTATTGGCGAGATGATAACACTCAGGCACAATAATGTGTATGAAGTTTGTGGCTACGGGAGCGTGACAATAAAAAGATTCGTGAACAATCAGTGGAAATCGGGTACATTAGAAAATATATTGTTTGTACAGAAGTTAATTAAAAATTTATTTTCCGGTAAATGTATGAAGAAAGGACTTGAAACGAAGTTTAGTAAAGAAGGTATCATTATAATGTCTGACGGGAAACAAATTGCCCAAGGTATCAGATAAGAAAACAATATATACCTTATGATCTTTAAGGTCGAAATAAACAGTGAAGTGAATGTGACTGCAAGTGATATAAAATTTTGGCATGAAAGATTTAGACATTTAAATTAACAGGCGTTAAACAAAATGATAAACAAGGGACTCATCCCTGAAGTGAAATATTCGTTAAATATAGTTTCTTTTGTGAAGTATGCCAACTTGGAAAGCAATATCGTGAAACATTTAAAAGTGTAACGTCATGTGAACAAATATCACCTGGAGAATATTTTCACAGTGATGTGTGCGGGCCGATAAAGATCGAATCTCTTGGTGGTGCTAAATACTTCGTCACATTCATAGATGACGCATCCGGATTTCGAAATGTGTTTTTCATAAAACACAAATCTGATGTCTTTGAACGCTTCAAAGAATTTGAACGCTACGTGGCGAACAAATTCGTGAAAAGGCTACGAGCCGACAATGGGAGGGAGTATGTCAATCATCATATAAAACAATATCAAGCAGAGGGAAATACAAATGGAAAACACAGCACCATACATCCCTCAGCAGAATGGGAAGGCGGAACGAGAAAATCATACAATAATGGAAAGCACAAGATCAATGCAAGAAGCAGCAAAACTACCTAAGTTTATGTGGGCAGAAATCACACAGCAGTGTACGTGTTGAATAGGGCAGTGTCAACGCAGGATGTAACCCCATTCGAAAAATGATGAAAAAGAAACTAAGCAAAATATATATGAAAATTTTTGGTTCTGAGGCCTATAAACTAATACCAAGTCAGAAGAGAACAAAACTGGATCCTAAAGTCAAGAAACTAGTACTCGTAGGATACCAAAATGAATCCAGAAACTATAGATTGTACGATCCTGAGACGAGACGAGTCTCGGAAGCTTGTAACGTAGTCTTCAATGAGAGAGCAAAAATTCACGAATTCCTGTCACAAAATTAAGTCGACATTCGACTGGATGCCACAAAAGAATAAGAGAATAACAGTCCAGAAAAAAACGAGATGGAAGAATTCGAAGACACACAAGAAGAAGATGACGATGTACAAATCGTTGAACAAGATGAAGAAATGAATGACGCACAGGCCAGAGGCAGTAAATGGCCATCTGATCGATCAGAACATACATCAACTGAGAGATCGAACTTAAATAAGACTATCAGTCTGATAGTAAGTAAATCTTGTGGAATACAATGAACCTACCACATATGAGGAAGCCATGTCGAGCCCAGACGCTTAATAATAGACCAAGGCCATTCAGAAGGAACTCGAGGCACACAAAAAGCACGAGACATGAAGTCTTGTATCAGCACACGAAACATACAAACCTATTGACTCAAGATGGGTTTTTCGAGCTGTGCAAAAATCTAGGTAAAGTATAGATATAAAGCACGCCTGTGTGCTAGGAGGTTTAGACAAGAAGAAGGTATAAACTATTTTGTAACATTTTCACATTTTGTAATAAGGTATGATTCTATACGAGTATTTTTAGCTAGCTACAGTTACGCAAAGAGACTATGAAGTATAGTACAATTTGATATAAAAACCGCGTTTTTATATAGAAAACTAGATAGCGAAGTATACATGGAAATATCCAAGAGAATTAATAAAACATTAAATGTAGAAAAATTATATTCAACCAAAGTCTATAAATTAGATAAAGTCCTTTATGGCCTTAAACAGGTTCCCAGATGCTAGAATAGGGAATTCAAAAAGTTTCTAAATCAATTCAAGTTTAAAGAAGGGGATGTTGGGAGGGTGGAACAATGTATATTTAGAAGAAAAATTGAAAACAAGGAAGTATATATAGCATTATTTGTCGATGATGGGTTAATTGCTGCGAGAAATAATAAAATAATTGAAAATGTTGTAACAGCTCTGAAAAACTCTTCCGAAATTACCTTAGGAGAAGTTCAAATATTTGTAGGTGTTCAAATAAAGAAAAGTAGAACAAAAAGATGCTTTTGCACCAAAGTATATTTACCCAACAAGTAATCAGAAAATTTTAGTTGAACGAAACTGTAACGATATCTGCTGATCTAAGTAGTATTCTGCAACTGTAAGCGACAAGGGAGGTCACGCACATGTGTGCCATTCAGTGAGGAGCAGTGGGATCACTCTTGTTCCTGGCTACGATTACACGACCAGATATAGCATTCGCAGTAAACGCTGTAAGCAGATTCTTTGACAAACATGACGAGAGTCATTGGAATGCAGTAAAACGTATCTTTAAATATTTAACAGGCACCATAGAATTAGGAATAGTCTATGAACAACAATTAGAATTTAAGTTTAAATTAACAGGATATTCTGATTCAGATTTTGCAAATGATCTTACTACGAGAAGATCTACAACTAGGGTATGTGATTACCCTAATTGGAGGATCAATAACTTGGTCATCTCATAGACAAAAGATAGTGACACAAAATAACATACAACCGAGACTGAGTATGTTGCTGCCGCTGCAGCCGCCAGAGAAATTGTTTGGCTAAGATACTTATTAAATGATATGGAATATCACTGTGTTGGATCAATAAAACTTAATGTAGATAATAAAGGTGCAATGAAGTTCACTAAAAATGCATAAACGCACAAAACATATTGATATCCGGTATCATTTTATACGAGAAAAAATAGAGAATAAAGAAATAAATGTAATATACATATCTTCGAAAGAGCAATTGGCTGATATATTCACCAAACCTTTATCAAAAGAAAGATTCAGAGAAAATTGTAATGGTATGGGTATGAAAACAAAATTGACTTAACGCTTCGACGGAGGGAGTGTTGGAAATTGAGTCAGACGCGTTATGCCAAACCAAATATGTGTGAGACGCATGCGCCGTATTGTGGAGCATGCGCAGTGAGTGATAAAGTTGAATAAAGTTCAGTTCGTTGCAAAGCATACACCAGAGAGTTAAATTTCTTTCTTATGTGCAAGATTAAAATAAAATTATATTTGTTAAACTTTAAAAGATTTTTTACTCTCCTCTCACTCTCCACATAATTACAACAATTAAGTTAAAGCATAACTTTAACAATAATGTTCTCTGGAAAATAATAATCAGATGGTTTTCCGTTTGCCTGCCTGATCCCAAGCCATTGGCCACTTAGTAGCTGTTCCGCCTTAAAGGCAAGAGGGTGCCTTATACCTTAGCCGTTCTTGACCTAGATGCAGACACTGTTCTGGTTAGGTTTTAGTCTGCCCCGGATATTTCATTTCCCCGGTACCATCCATATCTGAGAGGCGTTTCTCTATCCGCTACCTGGAAAGGCATCCGATGGAGAACCAGTAGCCCCAACACGGATATATGATGCAATGTTTCTAATATTGCCGACGCCTCTACTGAAAAAATAGATAGAAATTTTGCCGTTCTAAACAGTTTATAAAATGAACCATCCATTGTTGTAAAGGCGAATCCTGTAAATGTAAATTCTGAAGATTTTGAGCCATTCGTAAATATACAATATGTTTTATTTATTTCTTTATTAAATCTGTCTAAAAAGCAAACATTAGTTGAAAGAGGATCAATTAAGTTTGTTCCAGAAAGCGTACATACTTTTGGGATAAAAAGCAAAAAATCAAAATGATAAGAGTATCCTAAAAAAATGGAATGTTTGTATATAATATGTGAATATTTTTATACTCTCTAAAATTTTCAATGAGTGGAATATTTATAAATTGTTTTATAATAATAGAATTATCTCCCAATTCTATTATTTCTTCAAGTTTTTGTATTAGTGGATGATTTTCATTTGAAATAACTTGTAAAAAAATTTTTACAAATATAGTCTTTTCGTTAGTTAATAGAAGGTTCTTTTGCTTCTGCTAATATTATATTTGTATAAGTTGAATTTCTAAGTTCCAGAACTAATCTAAGAGCTTTATATTGTAATCTCATTAATTTCAGTGATGAACTATTAAATAAATTGTGAAAAAGAAATCCTCTATATTCTATTCTAGATCTGATTAAAGCTATATATAAATTAATTAATATTCTTGGATCTGCGCCCCACCAAGTACATTTTAGACATCATTTTAATTATTTTGGAGAGGGTTTTGACACACATTTCATACATTCTGAATATGTAGTGACCAATTTAATGTTGAGCTTTAATGTTGAAATTTTATGCCCAAAAATTTTATAGTTGATGTGTTAGGAATGTAAGAGTCCTTGAACGTTATTTCAATATTTTCCGTTTTCTTTAAACCATAAGAAAATATACATAGCTTTGTTTTAGACGATGAAAGTTTCAGACCAATATGATTTAGAAATTCATTAATTTTCTCCAGAGCTAATTTAAGATCATCCAACTTGTTCTGAACTAAATCGGATAGTGAAAAAAGTGCAACATCATTTGCGTATTGAAATATTTCAAGTTATTAATTTTTAACTTATCTAAATTTTTAACATATATGGCATACAATAATGGACTTAGTACACTTCCTTGGGGAAGAAGTCTCTTTGGACTTTAAAAGCCCAAAAAACTTCATCCACATCTCCATATCTAGAATAGAGTTGACGAGAAGCAATTATATGATAGATAAATTTTAAAGATCTGGGAGGTATTCCTAGTTTCGTAAGATTATTAATTAATATGTCTGAAAGCACATTATCATACGCTGCTTGAATATCTAAAAATAATGCTGAAAGTGATTTTTGCGTCTTAAATGTTTTTATAATATTAGATATAATATAGCAATGTTATCTATATATGCTCTATTTCTACGAAAACCAAATTGAGAGTTAGGAATGATTTTATAATATTCCACCCACCAATTTAGTCTGTTACATATAAGTCTTTCCAATATTTTGCATGTACAAGATGCCAAGGAAATTGGTCTCAATTTATCTGTACTTTTAGGGATAAAACAAACTAAAAATCTTTTCCATTCATAGGGTATTCGCATGAGATAAATATTCCATTTAGGATTTCAAGTAAAATTTGTTGGCCACTTCCTAGAAGATATGCAAATAATTATGGTAGATTCAACGTCGCGTTCAACGTCTTGAGTTATTCCGAATACCTTGAGATTTGGAGGTTAATCTGTAACGACTATGTCCTTATCTCTTTTTTGCAAGAAATTAGGTATTGTATCTTAGGGTTTCATACTTCTCTTAGCTTGCTTTTTCTTTGTCATATTCGAGTTATTATTTAATGTTGATTTTTTAAGATCTCGATTACCTGATGAGTCCTCATATACAGAAATTTCTTCTTGTATTCGTTTTTTTGTAAATTTCTCGTTTTCATATTCCATATAAGAATCTTCCATTTGGGAAATTTCTTTAGCTTCTGGATCTACTGGTTGATCCAATACTTGAATGTGCTTTGCAACAAAATTTTCAAAGTCTTGAGGGGAACATGTCCCCATCCTCGCTCCTTCTTGCGGAATTAAAGTGATACTCTAACTTACAAAATACTAATATGCAAGATTCACGTCGGATATATAAACACACAAAATATAAATAGTAGAGTGCAACTACTTTTATTATAGACTGTTAATAATAGTAATTATTTTTTCCAAATTTTTACACAGTAGACCGACACAGAGATCACACGCACGGTCCGAAAAGGCCTAGTCCTTTGTTCTAATAAATTAATCATTTTCCAAGTGACGTAGCCGCCATTTATCGGTAGCCTATCTGAACTACATATGATTCAGCAGTCAACAGCGAGAATATTCAAATATCTTAAAGATTTTAATCAATATTTCTTATTAATTTTTTAGTAGAATAATTGCTCTTCGCTTGATCTATTATGATATTTGCAATCGCTCCACTTGTATAATTAATTTTTTTTATAATATATAAGCAAAAAACCAGTTACTTTCTTGAAAAAACATATTTTCCGTAGTCTACTATAAGTATATTCAGAATAAAACGATTGCTCTTTAATTTTTTGAGTGAAAATAATAATTTTACGTTTTTTGTAAATATTAAAAAAAAATTAATTTTAAAATGGGAGCAATTGTAGATTTTGATGGAGCAATTAAAGAGCAATTGTTTGAGCTGTTATTTATTAAAAAATATAAACTTCCAAAGCCAACTTATTTCTGATAGCGAGTTCATCGAAAATTTTCCTTTTTGGCGGCGGCAGCGGCATCGGCGACTGATAATTTATCGGCGGCGGCATTAATACATTTTTTTAATAAAAAAATCAAATTTTAACATAATTCAATAAATAGATTTAGAACTGTTTCAATAAAGTGTGGCTTAACTTAATTATTGAATAACTATATAATACATCATAAAAAATTTTTAACAATATAATTTTATTATGTTAATATAATATAAATTTTTTTTAAATTAATAATTTTAAATTCTCTCTGGGTCACTCTGCTGAAAATTGAGGTTGTCCTTTGCGCATGACCGAGTTGCACAATTAACAATATGGCAGCCACGCAGTGCCCATAGACATAGTAAATATAGGCTGCGCGTTTCCTATCTTTTCTCTGTTTAGGCATGAAACTTAGAAAGAGAAAGCCTCTGTTCGCATCTTTCTCTTTGTCTAATGACGCATGGTGAGAGAAAGAAAAACGCGTGGTAAGGGAAAGAAACCTTCACTGATTCGTAGTATGTTGCAGTCATATTTGAATTTCTGTCCCACTCTAAATATTGATAGACAGAGACACATAGCCTGTGAAAGCATGTTGTCTCCTTCTAAAATTTATATATCGATATAGTCAAACGCGCAGTCTATACTTACTATGTCTATTGTAGCGCCACAGTAACGAAAAAGGCTACATATGATATGATATTTTAGTGTATACTTTAATTACTATTAATATATTAACTATTAATTACTATTAATATATAATTACTATTAATTAATATAGTTTTATTTTATTTATATTTTATAAAGTATTATTTAATATAAAATATTTTATTGTATAATTCTTTTTTCGCTTATTGTCGCTTTATATTTCTGTTATATATAATCATATTATATTTACTGTTTTTATTCGTATAGATTCATTAATATATAAAATAGTATTATGAAAAGCAATATTAAATATTAAATGTTAAATTAATTTTTCTCATGACATATTTTGTAAGTCTCACAATATATAGGTTGCGTTCCGTTTCATGCATAGAGCGCATAGATCGCTTGGAAATCTATAATATATGTTACGTGAACTATAGATTTTCAGGTGATCTATGCGCTCAATGCATGAAACGGAACGCATCCATAGATTTCTATTTTAACTAGGGACGCAATCTAGTATTCATTCTAGTATCATTCAAATTAAAGCCCGTGCACAATCAACAATATGGCGATCATTTAGCATCAAGAACAAAGATGCCGACACAGAATAATTCTACTGTATTTACCTAGAATCCTAAATAATCAGAGAAGGGACATCGTTACTCTATCCATGCTTCCCATGATCGCTATGTTAGACCCGCAGCTGTCCATTTGTAAATATACGTTTGCAGCAGTAAATTGGTAATCGTAAATATACGTTTTAAAATGTCTTAATAGTCTCAGGAATATTAAAAATGTTTTTTTTTTAGAAAATAACATTACAAATATACCTTTTTTCATTTACAGTATACTGATCGCAATCAGCGGTTAATAGCGTATTCGATTTGTTGACTCTACCCGACTTTGGGTTGAATCGAGTCAAATCTCAAGTTCGATTTGAAACTCATTGACTCTAAACTATCATGGCGGAAAGCGATTTATGATTGGTTTCGTGATTCATAACCTCCATTAAAGAGTCTTCAACATTATTCTTGATCATCATCATCATCATAGAAATATAAGTTTATATTATATAAAATAAAAAGAAGAATAAGTAGTAATAATGAAAATATGATAAATAATAATGTTAAAAACTCTTTGATAGAGGTTATGAATTATGAAACCAATCATAAACCGCTTTCCGCCATGATAGTTTAGAGTCATTGAGTTTCAAATCGAACTTGAGATCTAATTCGACTCGACCCAGAGTCGGGTTGAGTCAACAAATCGAATAGGCTATAATTTGTACGTTACGGGCCTAACATGACGATTAGCCAATCAGCAAGCGAGACGCTATTGTCGCTTCTCTGATTATTTAGGACTCTATATTTATTTATACTGTGAGTACACCTTATATTCTTACATCATGATATTGGCCTAATTTCCACACGGAATATGGCATCCATTGGACTCCATATAGCCTCCGTAGCTCTATGAGACATCTATTTCCACAGTGGATATTGTATAGATTTCTAATAGAAATTCATATTATCTCCACGGTAGATGTCGTCTATAAATCCATCATATGTCCATCAGATGTCTATTAGACATTTGTTATGGATGTATGATAGATTTATACACATATATTTCTAACAAATAAAATTTAATTTTTATTTAAACGTTATTAAAATTCTCAGCTAATATTTTGAGAAAATATTTAAAATTTAATAATATTATATATATATTAATATATAGACATTTAAATTTATTAAAACAATTAAAATTTATTAAAAATTTTACTAAACTTTAATAATCAACAAAATTTTTATACTAAGATAAAAGATTTCTTTGATATCAAAATATTTTATAAAATCCTGTTGTGCCTCCGCGGGGAGGCATGGAGTATTTGGAATCTTTGCCACTAAGGGCTTAGGAGCCGAGGACCGGGTCGGGAGCCGGTGATTGTAGAATTCTTATTAGTATCAAATAAAGTAGATTTATTTATATAAATCGAGTTGCTTCTTTTGTTTCGAAAGTTATCCTTCACAATTATTTGTAGCTCCTTGTAAAGTGTCGACGGCACACGCCGGGTATCACGGTATAGGATAACGTCGCGCGAGTCTGATATCTCGGTCACGGTCGCGCGGTCAGCTGAGGCTTCGTTCGGATT
>JBCEWD010000009.1:7615125-7632586 GCA_039654425.1 Cataglyphis rosenhaueri | reverse complement strand
ACAAAGAGAGATATATTTTTCTGTCCTAACTGTGACCATAGAAAATAACGAATCGTTACTTTTTTAACTAACGGTAACGGTAACGCGTTACTTTTTAAAATCAATAACGAATAACGGTACCGAGTTACTTTTTACAAAAAATAACAGTAACGAGTTACTTTTATAGAGTAACCCTGTTCCCAACCCTGAAAATTACCAATCCCATAGTTGTCGAAGAGATAACAAATACAGCGATGCAAGTATGCAATATTCAAGCACAACAACAGGCTACGAAGCCCGCAGCGATAAAATAAAAAATCTACTACGTGTGCAACATTTAAATCAAGAGGAAATAAAAACACTGCTAGAAATCTGTGAAGAATTTAGTGACATATTTTATATTGAAGGAGATGCCCTTACTTATACTTCTAGTATTACGCATGAAATTACGATTAAGTCAAACAGCGCACTCGTGAATATACGACCGTACCAGAAAAACATAAACAAGAAGTAACACAGCAAATAAAGGGCATGTTAAAAGATAAAATAATAGGACCAAGCAGCAGTCATTGGAACGTTCCATTGTTAGTGGTTCTTAAGAAAGCCGACGCATCCGGTAAACAAAAATTACGAATAGTCGTAGATTTCCAAAAATTAAATAATTTAACCATCAGCGATTCCTTTCCATTACCTAATATAAGATATACTAGACCAACTGGGAAACGCGAAATATTTTTCCACTTTAGATCTAGCGGGTTATCATCAAATAACCATAGCCGAGTAAGATAAATGCAAGACATTTTTTACGTCATATGGACGAACACTATGAATTCAATAAAATGCTGTTTGGATTAAAGAACGCGCCAGCCACATTCCAGAGATTAATGAACTCTGTACTGATTGAACTGCAAAGATTAAAATGCTGAGTATATATAGATGACATAGTCATATACGGAGCTCTAAAAGTATACGGAAGTCTAAAAGAACATAATATACGACTTATCGAAGTATTGAGCAAATTTTTCGCACAGCGAAAACACAATCTAAAGCTCCAACCTGATAAATGCGAATTCCTCCGGAAGGAAGTAATATATTTAGGCACATAGTAACCCAGAACGGGACTTCCGTTTCCGGTGTCAGATAGTGTGCTTCGAGATGGATTGACGTGTGTGTTTTGCAGCTATTGAGTGATAAAGCGAGGAGTGGAAAAAGAGTTAGTGTGATAATGTGGAAGCGTGAGTGTGAGAGAGTGTGGAGAGGTGAATGGTGAAAGTGGAGGAAGGTGTAGGGATATAAGGTCATAAAGGGAGGTGTAGGATAGTGAGGTGACAGTTAGGCCATAGAGCATAGAGAACAGAGAGCGTAGGATCGGATAGTGGATAGAGATAGGAATCTTTATAGAGGGCGCGGGAGAACAAGATGGCGCAGTTCGCCATGAAAGAAGGGAAGGAAAGAAGAGATAGCTACGTAAATGGTAATAAAAACTACGTAGAGGAGCTATTGAAAAGAAAGAGAGGAGCCGGAGTTGGGGAAGGAAGAAGAGGAGGTTAAGAAGCAGGAAAAAATCCGGTTTAGAAATGGATGCGAAGTTAGGACGAGTGGAGGAAGAAGGGAAGTTTCAACATATGATGAGAAGTTGGAAGCTGGAAGTTGAGGAGATAATGAAGAAAATGAGAGGCATGAAGGGGTGGTGGCGGGAAGAAATGAGAAAAATGAAAGAGGAGGTTAAGGAGGGAATCAGGGAAAGGATAAGTAAGATGATGGAAAAAGTAAGAAGGGAGTTTAGAGAGAGTAAAAAGAAATGGAAGGAAGAGAGGGAAGAGTTAAAAAGTCGTATTAAAGGATTGGACGGGAAAATAGAAAGGTTAGAAAATTGCGATATCGGAGAAGGGAAAGGGATCAGGGCGGTTAGTAGGGGAATAAGTGAAGTGATAGAAAATAGGATAAAAGAGATGGAAAGTAGAATGGAAAGGAGGGAAAGAGAGGAAAAAAGGAGAAACGTATTGATCAAAGGAGTGGAAGTAAAAGAAGGGAGGAGAAGGACGGCGGTAGAGGAATTATTCGGTAGCATTGGAGTTAAGGCGGAGATCGAAGAGGTGAGAAAGATAGGTAGAGGTGTAGACGGAGGAAGAGAAATGATGGTAGTAAGGTTGAAAAATGAGGACCAAAGAAGAGAGGTTTGGAATAAGAAGAAAATTATAAAAGGTAGGAAGAAAAGGATTTTGAAGGATTGGACGTGGAAGGAAGGGAGAATGAGATGGAGTTTAGAAGGGATAGCAAGAATGAAGGAGAAGAAGGAAAGGAAGATTTGAATAGGGTATGGAAAAGTAGGGTATGGAAGAATAGATGAGAAATGGTGGAGGTGGGATGAGGAGGAAGAAGTGCTAAAGAATGGGAATGGAAACTTAAAAAAAAGGGAAGGGGTAAGGGGGCGAGAAAAGGATGGAGTGTAGTTTTTTGGAACGTGGCGGGGATAAGAAATAAGGGAAAAGACTTTTGGAGAGAAGTGGAGGAGTGGGATGTGATGGTGATGAGCGAAACTTGATTGAACAGAAAAGGATAGGATAGCTCGAGAGGATACTTGCCGAAAGGATTTAGATGAGAAGTGCAATTAGCGGAGAGTAAGAATAAGAAGGGGAGAGAAATGGGAGGGATGCTGGTAGAAATAAGAAAGGAATTGAAGGTAGAGGAAGTGAAGGCAAAAAAGAAAGATGGATTAATGGAAGTAGCGTTAAAAATAGAGAAAATGGAGCGTGATAGAAGTATATGTTAGAGGCGATATGGAGAAGAAGCTGGAAGAATTGAACGAATGGATGGAGAGAAAGGAAGAAAACAATAGCATATTGATTGGGGGGGAGTTTAACGCAAGAACAGATAAGGAGGGGGGAGTAATAAGAAAAGGGCATTAAAAGGAGGAGGGAATGGGAAGAAGGTCGAAGGACAAAAGAATTAACAAGGAGGGAAAGGAGTTGTTGAGATGGATAGAAAAAGCAGGGTGGACAATATTCAATGAATGCACGAAGGGAGATGTAGAGGGGGATGGACGTACGCGGGGGGAAGTGGGAATTCAGTAATAGATTATGTATTAGGGGACGAAGATGCAGATAAGCAAGGTGGAGGTGGGAGATAATATAGACTCCGACCATCATCCAATCATAGTTTGAATAAAAGGGGGGGAAGAGATAAGGTTAGAAAGGAAGGAGAGGACGAGTAAAAAATGAGTATGGACGCAAGAGGATAAGGAAGAATTTAGGAAGGCGCTAGGAAATGTAGAAGAAGGGGGAGGTGGGGGAGATGGATGAGGTATGTGAAAATATGAGGGATAAGATAAAGGAGATGATGATAGGTGGGTGCGCATTAAAAGGGATAAGAAGAAAGAGAGGATGGTGGGATAGCAAGTAAGGAGGAAAAGATTATAATAAGAAGAGAGTTGAGGAGTGTGGAAAGAGAAGGAAGGAGATTGAAATCTTTATAAGGAAGCAAAAGGGAAATATAAAAAGTTGATAGAGGGGAAAAAAAGGAAGAGAGGGAAAGATGGGAGAGGGAATTGAGGGAAATTAGAACAGAAGGACAGGTTTGGGAGATAGTGAATAAGGGAAGAACGAGGAGGCGGAAGGTGAAAAAAGATATAACAATGGAGGAGTGGGATGGATATTTTAGAAATCTATTGGGGGGGGGGTGGATGACAGAGTAGTGATAGATTAGAGGGTAGGATTTAGGATAGATGAGAAGGAGAGAATAAGGAATGAGATAAGGTCAGTGATTGGAAAACAGAAGGATAACAAAGTAAGGGTGGATGGAATTCCGGTGGAGGTGTGGAAGTACGGAAGGGAGAACGTGGAGGATGTAGAGAATATGTAATAAGATTTGGAAGGGAGAGGAATGGATAGATGAGTGGAATGAGGGGGTGATTGTGCCGATATTAAAGATGAGGAAGGGGGAGAGGGTAGAAGAGTATAGCGGGGTGTCGCTGACGCCGACAGTTTATAAGGTGTACGCTTCGATGCTGGCAGGTAGATTGAGCGATGAGGTAAAAAAAAGGATTGGTACCGCAGAATCAGACGGGTTTCAAGAAAGGACAATGGACAATATATTTGTGCTGAATTATTTAATGAATAGACAGTTGAGCAAGAAGAAAGGAAAATTAGCATTTTTTATAGATCTTAAAGCAGCATTTAATTCGGTGGATAGGAGAAAATTGGTGAAAGCGATGAGAGAGAGAGGGGTTGAAGGAAGGGCTGGTCAGAAGGAGCGAGGATATTTTGAGGAAGACTAGAAACAGGGTGAGGAGAGGAGAGGATTTAGGAACAAAATTTTGGACAGGAAGGGGAGTAAGGCAGGGGTGCCCATTAAGCCATCACTTATTCAATTTGGTAACGGGGGAAATGGAGGAGATAATGAGTAAAGGAGTATGGGGAGGGGTTAATTTAAGGGGATGAAGATTTATACCTTGGCATACGCAGATAATGTGGCTTTGATTGCGGAGGAGGAGGATGGGATGAGGAGTATGATTGAGAGGTTAGAGGGCTACCTGGAAAAGAAGGGGTTGGAGGAGTTAAATGTAGGAAAGTCGAAAGTATTAAGATTTAGGAAAGAAGGAGGGAGAGAAAGAAATGTAAGCTGGAGGTGGAAAGGGAAGGTGATAAAGGAAGTAAAAGAATTCTCTTATTTGGGTTATGTAATGCAGAGGAATGAAGGACAGAAAGTACAGATAATAGATAGGTTAAGGAAGAGTGCTGCCGTAATGGGTCAGGTTTGGGGAATGGAAAAAAGGAAATTTAAGAACGATTGGGGAAGAAGATTATGGCTCTTCGATAAACTGGTGTGAACGGTGATGGGGTATGGGGTGGAAATTTTGGGATGAAGAAAGAGGAAGGAGGTGGAAAAGCTACAGGAAAGGTATCTAAAATGGGTTAGGAGTAGAATGGGGAACGCCGGGCTATATGATAAGGGAGGAATATCAGAGGGAGAAGTTAAGAGGTAGGGCTGGGAGGAGGGCGTGGGGATTTGAGAAAAGGTTGATGGAAGATAGGGGGAGTGGGATTGCGTGGAGGTGTTGGGAAGAGTTGAGGGAGAGGAGTAAGAAAAAGAAGGATTTATTGAAGTGGGAAGAAGAAAGATGTGGGTTCTTTGAAGACAGAGGTATGGGCATAGTGGAGGTAGAAGCAAAAAGGTTGGAAGGAGTGAAAGATTTCGGCTATTTTGTAAAAAAGAACATAGATATGAATAAGAAGGAAGGGAAAGGATAGAAGGGTCAAGATATAACAGGTGCTACGGAAAAATCAAGGGGAGTGGGATACCAGAGTACCTGAAAAGTGATTGCGGAGAAAATAGATGGCAAAGGATAGCAAGGTACAAGTTGGGAAATGGAATGAGAGGGAACTGGAAGGATGAGGAGAGTAAAAAATGTAGATTATGTGAAAGGGAGGAGGAAACATGGGAGCATGTGTGGGAAAAATGTATGAACTGGGGGGTGGAGAAGAGCTGGCAGGAGATGGGAGAGGTATTGGGAGAAATGGGTGAGGGAGAGGGGTGGTTGAGGAAATTAGAGAGATCAAGACTTGGGAGAGAGAATGAGAGAAAAATGATCGGATTGAGAATTAGATAGAAAATAAGAGTTAAGAAGAGAAGGCAGACAGACAGGAAGAGAGAGAGAGAGAGAGAGAGAGAGAGAGAGAGAGAGAGAGAGAGAGAGAGAGAGGATTGATGTGGGTTGTGTGAATGAGATGTGTAAAAGGATTAGAAACATGATATGAGCAGGAAACGGAGGTCTCAAGCTAGAATAGGACAAATAGCATTGTGTATGTGTGTGTGTGTGTGTGTGTGTAGGTAGATTAGAAATAGTTCGAAATTAAGTAAGATAAGTTAGAATTAAGTTAGTTGTAAGCTAGAGTTAAGATAGTTGTAAGTATTTTATGTAAGAGATTGTAACCCCAAGGGGATAAAATAAATTTATCTATATTATATAATTTTTATAATATATCTAGTAACCCATAACGGGATCATGCCTGACCTCTCCAAACTAAAAGCAATACGAGATTTTCCAACGCCGACCAAAGTCAAAGAAATATAATCTTTTATTGGCTTAGCGGGATACTATCGGAAATTTATAGAAAATTTTTCTAAAATTGCCAAACTCCTCATAAGATTAACAAAAAAGGAAGAAAAATTTGAATGGACCGGTGAGCAACAAATTGGGTTTAAAACTTTAAAAAATAAATTAATTACTGCCCCTATACTGAAATATTACGATTTCAGCCAGGAATTTCTTTTAACGATGGACACATTAAGTTACACCATCGGAGCTGTATCGCAAGGAGTAGTAGGCCAAGATCGACCGACTGCTTACGTCAGCAGAATATTATCGCGAGCTGAACATAATTACAATACGATCGAAAAAGAGCTATTAGGCATAGTATGGGCAATAAAATATTACAGATCTTATCTGTACAGCACAAAATTTAAAATAATAACAGACCATAAGCCATTGATATGGTTATTTAATATAGCCGACCCAGAATCACCTAGAATCATCTAATAAGATGGAGGTTAAAATTGGAGGAATACGATTACGAAATCTTACATCGATCTGGAAAAACAAATACAAACGCTGACGCATTAAGCCGCAACGTAGTTCTCAATCTAAAGGAAGAAAGGGAAGAAAATCATAACGAAACGCGAAACAGCGAAGAAGATAAAGCGCGAATATTATATGAATACCACGACGCACTCCTAGGCGGACACCAAGGAAATAAACGAACAATTAATAGAATTAGAATGAAACATAACTGGTCCGGATTAACAAAATACGTTGAAAACTATATCGCTAAATACGAATTTTGACAAAAAGAAACAAACTAAAGCAAAAACCGAAGTAATCGGGCATCTCTAGTAATAACGGATACCGCTAGCTGGCCGTTCGAAAAATACGCGCTAGATATCGTAGGACCACTAACTATAACCAATAACGAAAATAAATATATATATATATATTCTAACGTTTCAAGACAATTTGACCAAATTCAGCAAAGCAGTTCCTTTAGCAAATCAAGAAGCCGCCACTGTAGAAGAATTCGTAACGAAAATAATATTCGAACACGGAACTCCTGACAAAGTATTAACAGATCAAGGCACTAACTTTTTAAGCGAGATATTCAAAAATATGTGCAAGTTATTAAAAATAGAGAAAATTAGAATATAGAGAAAGTTAGAAAAAATAAAGCGTTCTAGCGCGGGAGCGGCTCACTTGCGCACAGTACAATTGGATACGTTGTTTTTGGACACAAGACATGTTTTTGTATAATTTAAAATACATACACACGTATGTATATATAATTTTAAAATTTATTGATTATTTTATTATTAATTTCATTTGGTTAATAAACGTTTCTTACAATTCATTTACATACAGTTCTTTTGCGCACATTTCTTTTGCGCACATTTTTTTTGCGCACATATCTTTTGCGCACATTTCTTTTATGCACATTTCTTAAGCACGCGAAAACACATACACACGGGGTGCAAGGGGGGCTTTTGGCCTCCCTCCCACCCTCCCCGCAGGTAGGCTGGATAGACCTCGTTTTATATCTTACAAAGTGCTACAGTGTCCGGACCCGAAATGTGTGCAAAAGAAATGTGCGCAAAAGAACTGTGCGCAATAGAAATGTGCGCAAAAGATATGTGCGCAAAAATACTGTGTGTAAACAAACTGTAACAAATATTTATTTACCAAATGGAGTTAATAATAAATGTCAAAAAATTTCAAAATTATACATGCATATATGCGTGTGTATATATTTTAATTTATACAAAAACATGTGTTGTGTCCAAAAACAATGTGTCCAATTTTATTGTGCGCAAGTGAGCCACTCCCGCGCTAGAACGCTCGCACCGCACATTAGGCAAGTACTTACGACATTATATAAATGCCGACCAAACAGACTGGGACAAGTGGATACCTTATACCATGTTCACATACAATACTTCTCCACATACGGTAACAGGATTCAGCCCCTTCGAATTAGTAACCGGGCATCAAGCAATTTTACCAACAGCGCTAATAACGCCGAAACCCTATATACCTATGATGATTATGCCCAGGAATTAAAAGAATGAATAAGAGCGACAAACCAAATCGCTAAGGAACACAAAAGAAGAAAAAATTAAAATAAAAGAGAAATACGATAAAAAAACAAAAAAAATCACCTTCAAGGGACAAAGTATTACTACATGATAAAACAGTTCGGAGAGGACGCTCGAAGAAACTCGACTCTCTATGGACTGGACCGTATATAATTATCAACAAAATTTCCGAGGTTAACTATAAAATCAAAGTAGGACGAAAAATTATATGCACACACGTAAATCGTTTAAAAGCGTTCGTAGAGCATTAAAAGAAGAAAAGGCGTAACAAACAAGCATCTATTTTATTCTAGAGCGCTAATGACATGGAAGGCCTAAGATATAGTAGCAAAACCGAGCCTAGAAGCCGAATACAAAGTAGAATAATTTAATCAAGAACCAGGAATATATTTCGAAAAAATCGGTGATTTACATCAAATAGAATCTAGCTGGAAGCTAGTAATAAACATTGATATAGGAACTTTAAATAAGAGATTCCAAAATTGATGATTTACAAAATTATATTGATCACGCATTTTTCCTAGAAAATTTACAAAATAAAGCTCAAGAAAATTGTCAAACCTTAAAAGGAATAATCGAAGCAGATAATAAAAAATTAGCGCAAATCCTGAGACGCGTTAATATTATATACAGAACGCCAACAAATAAACGAAGAGGCCTCATTAATGGAATTGGATCTCTAGCAAAAACACTCTTTAGAACAATGGATGCCAACAATGAAAAAGTCATCAAGGAACAATTAATTCTTTTAGAAAATCAAGAGCAAATACTACATCTTATCATGAAGAATCAAGTAAAAATATTAAACACCACAAACGTTCACATCGATAATTTAGAAAAGGTGACACAATATAACGAACAATTACTCAATTTTACGTCTAAAATACAAAAACAAATATCAAATCAGATTCAACGCGAAGAAATACACGAACAATTTTACATAATTAACACGATAATAATGAATTTAATGAGAGACATTGAAGATATAATACAGCATCTAATGGCAGTAAAAGAAGGAAAAATATATCCTAGATTAATTCCACTAGAACAAATAATAGATAGCCTCAAGGAAGCTACTTCACAAGTACCACAAGGACTAGCTTTTCCCTTTGGTAACTTTGAAAACAATTGGCTTATAATCGAAAAATTTGTAACGATTAGCGCCTACTATGACACTTTACATACATACTATTTTACATTTTCCATTAATCTTTCATTCTAAATACAATATAATAAAAGCAATACCTTTATCTATACATAAGGCAACTTATTCACTTTTATAGAAATAAACCAACCCATAATAGCTGTCGATAACGAAAACCAAAAATATTTAACAATAACACACAATAAAAATGAGCTAGATAATGTATCGAAGTAAGTAATCATTATATATGCGAACAGAATAAACCCATATATCACATTAATGACGAATCACTATGCAAAATCCAAACATATAGACAAGTCGCAATAAACAAAAAATTTTGTAACACGAAATATATTCATTCCAACCATACTATATGGAACGCGCTATCCAACCAACACTCGTGGTTATAACCACGATATGTTTGGATTTTGCATAGTGATTCGTCATTAATGTGTATATGGGTTTATTCTGCGCGTATACGCCCACCGAACAATCTATAACAATAAGTTGCGAAAACCAAGAAAAAAGTAGAATAAAACTTTCTAGAACAGAACAAATTACATTAAAAAATAACTGCAAAATAATAACGGTCGATATGATCGTAAAATCTTAGGAATAATGGATATTACTTATCTCCAAACATATTTGCCAGAATATAATATATCAAATCTAAAATTCGATTTAAGCAATATATCTATAAAACCTAATGTAATAGAATTAAAGAAAAAATTCAAAATCCGATCGAATTAATAGATTTAAGCTTGAGACTTCAAGAGATATTGGAAGAATTAGACAAAACTAACACTAATCCGTTTCTACAAAAGCGAGTAATATACCTGATATCAGGCAGCCTTGCCATATTTATAATAAGTATCATAGTAATAATATTATGGCGAATCAAAAGAAATTGTAAACAAAACACGCCACAATTAGAATAAGAAACAATTGTAAATGGAGTCTCATAATTAAAAATCGTCACAACCCTTCCGTTTTCTTCTCTAAAGGAGGAGGGATGTCGTAATCCGAAATTCCATATCGTAATAACGATCTAAAAAAGTCAGAAGAGCACAGCGCAAAATTAGCATTTCATAGGCTGATTGTGCGCGCTCTCAAAACCGCGATTGAATGCAAGACAAGCATTCCGTTGCAAAATTCAATTAAGACATCGCGACCTTATACTGAAAAATCACCGGACCATAAAAAGAGAAGCATCGAGGTCGTAATCCGAATCTAAGTTGTGACGCGTATATACAAAGTGAGTGTAAGATTCCGCAAAGCGCCGAAACTGTACATCACCGAAGCATTATCCAGCCAATCTGTAATAACGAGTAAGCTGATCAAATACATCTTTTTTTACGGAATCTCTGTCTTGAATTTCTCTACACTCGGAGTCCCAACTCCTAAGATGAACCGAACTCTTGGATCATCCCCAAATTCTCGTTGTACCCGGAGAGATACAATATTCTCTCTCTCTCTCTCTCTCTCTCTCTCTCTCTGTCCCGCTCTCTCTCTCTCCCGATCTCTTCCTCTGTCTCTCCGTCACGCGCTCTTTTTCTTTCTCTCTTCTGCTCTCTCTTTCTCTCTCTCTCTCTCTCTCCCGCTCACCTTTTTCTCTCTTTCTTTCACTCTCTTTCTCTTTTGCGCTTTCTTTTTTTCTCTTGCTCTTTCTCTCTCTTTTCCGCTCTCTCTCTTTCTCTCTCTCTCTCTCTCTCTCGCGTTCTTTCTTTCGCTTTCTCTATTTCTTGCTGTCTCTTTTTCCCGCTGTTTTTCTTTCTCTTTCTCTTTCTCTTTCTTTCTCATTTATTATAAATTATAAAAGAGAATACACATCATACACGCTCACACATTGTTTTTCAAGGCGTATTTGCACACTCAAGCGAATAATCGTACATCGCTGCAAACGCGCTTTGAGGGACAATATCGCTTTATATGTGTGCGAGTATACGTAGGTGAGTCTGAAAGTTAAAAAAGAAATTTTTTTCACAATTCTGAACCTAACGATTATCATACTTCAGGATTGACAGCACCAATTGTGTGCTTATTGAAACTGATTGCAATAGAAAGCTTGCATCCACATTATATAATAAAAGTACCATTAAATTTTTCATTACGACTAGTTCCTGAGGTATTTTAATCGAAAATTTATTAAAACCATTATAGATATATGACTCCAGGGATGCGTTCCGTTTCACGCATTGAGCGCATAGATCGCCTGAAAATCTATAGTTCACGTTACATATATTATAAATTTCCAAGCGATCTATGCGCTCTATGCGTGAAACGGAACGCAACCCAGATAAACTATTTGATAGCGTTGTGGTTCCTGTACATAGGCAAACTCTTCACATGCCAGAAAATTTTTGTAATGTACTTGGCGTTTTTTTTTATGAACTTGGCTACGCGTCGCTTGATATACAGGGTATCATTTTAATCAATACACGCAAATATCTTGTAAAGTAAGCAAAACGGAAAAAAATGTTTTATACAAAAGTTGTATGGTTCAGAGTGGGACACCTGATGGTCACCTTAATCCTAATCTTGGAGTCAAATTTAGAGATCATGTGACAGTTCACCTTTTCCATACGCCACGGATCAGGCTTACCGATTTCCAGGATTCGGGAGAAAAGGGAAACTCCAAATCACTCTTCCGATAATTTTAACAAAACAGTTTATTTAACAGTTATTTAACAGTTTATTAAATAATAAAAATTATATTTTAGTGCATTTATTTTTTAATAAATGCACTACAATCATCTACAAAAAAAATACAATTGATTTCATACATAATTATTTAAAAAAAGTTGTTAGCGTCGGCTAACATCATACGAATTGTTAATTTTTGATAAAAAATGCAATAAATCATAAAAATAATAATGGAGCAATTAAGGAGCAATCGTTTTATGTTGGATATAGTTGTAAAAAACTATTGAAAATGTTTTTGCGTAAAAATGATTAAAATATTATAAAGAATTAATTATACAAGTGAAGCGATCTTGAATTTCACAATAGAGCAAAAAAGGAGCAATTATTCTATCAAAAAATCAATAAAAAATGTTGATTAAACTTTTTGAGATGTTTGAATATTCTCGCCGTTGGCTGCTGAGCCATGTAGTTGAATACGATAGTATAAGGAAACAATCAAGTGGTCGAGTCCGTCTCCACATTTTGGTTAAAGTTGACTCGTTACGGATATCTTCGTGAATTCGTTGTTATGCCGGTTATGCCCATGTTTCGATGCAAAGAGTTAGAGGATAGAGTTCGTTTGCAATAAGAACTTGATTCGTTTTTTAATGTTAGACGCTAGAATAATGTAATATTGAACGTTGTATATAAAATTTAAAACATATATACATTACATAAAATAAGACTACAAGTGTGAGTGTAATGTTTCTATATTGATAAATAGGAACGATAGATTTTCTCAATTTTATATTTTGTAAATATTTTAAGTGAAATGACGTTGCGCAGAAAAACTAGCAATCTTTGATATCATTTTTCCGAAAAAGAATCCAAGAAAGCAAAATAATTATTGCTCTCAAAGTGTTGCATTTACTGCTGGTAGCTTAGAAAATCTAGGCATATAAAAAGAAAACATCCTACAATTATACAATTTCCACTGGTGCAACAGAACGCCAGCTGCTAGTACTTGCTTCTAACTTTTCAATGATTGATACAGAAACGACTAACGATGAAAATGAATATCTACAATTACTAAATCTAAATCCAAACCTCAAATCAAATCCAACAAAAAATACATGTTTTTGTTGAGAACACAAATCCACTTCCTCTCCAGAAAAAATCAAAAATGAACACTTAATTGTTATGATCGCCAAAGAATACCATCCATTACGTTTTCGAAGAACCCGAATTAAACAAATTGGTGTCACTATTATGTTCCTCATACAGTTTATCAACTAGAAAGACACTTTCAGAAGTGCTTCTACTTCAGTTGCATTTAAAGTTGACAGAAGAATACAAAATAAAATTGCAAATGCATCTGCTATATGTTTAACGATAGATGCCTGGATAATAAACAACCAGAGTTTGTTACAGCACATTATATATGCACATTATATTGAGACTGAAAGTGTAAAATTATATTCAAATTTGCTTGGTTGTACAGAATATGACGAGCGTCATATAAGTGTAAATCTATATACATTTTTGAAATATGAAATGTCAAAATGAAACATAGAAAATAAAGTTGGGGCTGTCGTTAGCGACAATGCTGCGAACATTCTTTCGGTAGTTAAGAGGATGGCGGTCTATATGCTGCTTTGCACATTTATTAAATCTAACAGTACAAGCTGGAATTGGACAAATTTCAGAAATTGTTCAAAAAGTAAAAAATATTGTAGAGTATTTTAAAAAAAGTTTTCAAGGTTTATATAAATTGCAGGAAATTCAAAAACAAATGGGCAAAAACAATACTTATACTGAAACTTAAACAAAACATTCCGAAATGGATTTCCATCTATGATATGCTAGACAGAATCTTAAAAATAAAAAACGCAATTATATCCACACTTGCATTAGTAAAAAACGAGTTATCTTTATTGAGTGAAGGCTGGCCAGAGGAAGTGGTTCCAATTTTTTCAGAAAAAAATGTAAGACTGTTGAAAGTCATTGTTTATTGCCGACTATTGAGACGACAAATTAGTCAATGTTGCTCTCAAATTAAAGTACAAACTCTTGTGCAAAAACAACAAACTTTTTATGTTTGCAAATTTTTGGAGACAAAAATGAATTTAATGAACAAATTCACAGACGTTTTAATAATATACAAAAAAATTCTCTTTATGCTGGATCCACTATATTAGACCCACGATTCAAAGGCAAAAGATTTCGCGATGAAACAAATTATAAAGCAGCGTTTGAAGCTTTAAAATTGAAAGTTGGGTCTGTTAGAAATACTTTCCCTACAGAATGTTTGTCAGAAAGCTCCTCTGTCATTGCATAAAAAGAAGTTCCAGCAACATCTACACCTGTTCCTGTTCGACTACCAAAACATTCAAGACAGTATCCATTTAGGATGCTTTTGATGTTGAAATAATCAGATTAGTACCGGAAAATACTAGAGTAGCTAGGACAGTTAAGATTCAAAAATATATTAATGAATCTATAATAAATAGATCAGAAGAACCTCTTTTCTAGACACGCGAGAAGATGCGTGTATTATTTAGATATATTTATATGTATTATATGTATTAAAAACGTTATATGTATTAAAAAGACTAAATTTAGTGGCGACATCCGTTCCATGCGAACGTATTTTTTTAAAAACTAGTCTAATCCAGATAGAGAGAGACGAACTGTCTTTGAAAAAAGTGTCTCATCTGCTTTTCATCAATAGTAATTTGTAAAAAAAAAGACCGACATCGTGACCTGTTCAGAAAAATTCTTTTTTTTTTATTTTAGCTGTGTCATTAGTGGTATTTTAATAACTTCTTTTTTTATTATTATTAATGGATTTTTTTTATTATTATTAATGGATGATATCACTAGCAAGGATTTGAAGCTATTTTTTAGTGAAAACCCAATCAAAATATTGATTTTAGTCAAAATAATAAATTGACATTATTGTTAAAACAAATATAAAAGAAAATACATTATTCAAGTTATTTTTTAAAGTGAAAGAAAATTTTTGTTTTTGCTTACTTTTTAATGAAAATGAAAGTTTATATTTTTATTTGTTTTTGAATATCAAGGAAAGTTTTAGGACCATCGCATAAGCTTTTTTGTAACGCGTTACGTTATGTTAAGTACTGACCGTAAACTTAAATTTGTACGTAACTTTAAACTTTAGTCAACGCACAAAGAAAACCGTAACTGTAACAAAAAGAAGAAAACGTAATAAAAGTGCTCAAATGAAGTAAGTATAAGATGTATTTTATTGTAAATGAATAATTTAATAAATTAATGTTCTTATTCATACATTTATAACTTTGTTGTAATAGCTTATTTTTGCATGTATTGTTAAAATATAGTAAATAACCTCTATTTTTAAATAACCATATCTATTTAAGTTTTTTTTTTATTTTCGATATTATATTTATTTTATTATTTGTATATAATTCTAATTTAATATATTATTCTAATTCTATTTGATAGTTTACCGTTACATACTTAAATATTTTAGATAAAAATAAAGTGCAAAAGCTGCAAAACATGCATCAAAAGTTATTATTACTTTTATTATTGTCTATAATAATTTTAATAAAAAAAGTTAAAACAAAAGAGGAAGAATAAGAGATGGGTCAACAGAGGCTAATTAATCAGTATAGGTTGCATGAGGAATACCAATTTATTTAAAGAGCTCACAAAATCTGAGGACAGACGTATGTTTTTTTAAATACAGCAGAATGTCAAAGCTGCAATTTAACAAATTATTACATTTTGTACAACCTTGCCTTGTTAAAAGAAGCAAACGGGCTCTGATTCCAGAAGAAAGTCTTTTTATTGCTTTGAAGTAATTTGTATCTTTTTATTTATATATATCAGTATGATTAAACTTATATCTTATAAACTTATATTTTCTAAACTTATAACGTATATCGCTATCACGAAACTTATCTATTTACAAAAACTTTATCCGAATTTTGTTATAAAAAAAATTTAATTAACTAACTTATCAAATTGTTACTTCATTATACTGTTTGGATATTGTAAATATGGTTTCAATAATTCTACTGCTTTACAAGTATCTTGTCATCGGGAATTCGATAAGTTCAATTTTCTTTTCGAGTCGGTCAATCCACAGTAAGGAACATAATAAAAGAAGTCTGCACTATAGTTTCTGATATTTTGAGTCCATTATATCTGAAAGCTCCGACAGAAGAAAAGTGAAAATCGATTTGATGGATATTGGAAGACATGGCAAATGCCTAATTGCTTTGGGGCAGTAGATGGAAAACATATTAAATTAAAATGTCCACCTAACTCTGGCAGTTGTTGTTATAATTACAAAAAATATTTCAGTATTGTATTGACTACTATTTGTGATCATGCATATAGATTCAAATTAGTAGACATAGGAGTTTATGGAAGAAACAGCGATAGTGGTATATTTAACGCTTCAGCTATCGGAGAAAATTTGAAAAATGGCAAGTTAAAGTTTTGCCGAAAGATAATGCTAAACTTCTTGGTAGTGATATCAGTATACCAGGATTCTCCATAGGAGACGCTGCCTTTCCACTTACAACAAAGATAATGAAGCCTTATTGTGGTTCAAATTTGACGATTGTTCAAAAAAATTTTTAATTACAGACAGTCTAGAGCAAAACGCACAATAGAAAATTCATTTGGCATTTTAGTTAATCGCTGGCAAGTTTTTCATAAATCTATTTGTATGTTGCCAAAAACAGCGGACAAAATAACATTAACATCCGTGTTTGCACAACTTTTTAATATATGAAGAACAAAAAGACAGTATTGAGGAATATAGCGAAGAAATTGATGGCAACATGTATTGGTCACCGGTAATAGTAGATGCTGAGCAAGATAACACACAAATGGCAGCCTTTCAACAAGATGCTTTGTGAATATTTCGTTTCTCCAATACGAGAAGTAGATTTCCAATATGATTATGTACATAGGGGTATATATCAAAACTGTAATAATTCAATAAATTGAATTATTCAATTATTTTATTATTTTAATTAGTAATTTATTTTAATTATTATTTAGCATTTAAATATTACTATTTTCAAAAATAATATTATTATAAATAATAAAAACATGACATCTACTTGATATTTTTATGTTTATATTCTAACAATGGTATGTTATAATTGTATGTACAATGATGTTTGACATATTATAAGAATGTATAATTGCAAGTAATGTAAATCTATTTTCTGCTATTAAAAAACATAAAATCTGCATTAAACAAATGGAAAACATTTATAAAGAATAAATGTGTAATTTAGAACAATTTTATTCCTTCGCGTAAATAAAAAAAGCGTTTATTTTATTTTTATAATTTGCGAACAATGATTCTTAAATTTTCTTCTACAATTTGTAACGATGCGTCACCCCATCGTTCCCGATACGTCGCCCGTCGGAAGTCTGCCGCCCGGCGAACATCAGCCGAGCAAAGGCAGAGGTGCTTAGCGCCCTATTTTAATAAACAATAGGTCGGAGACATAAACAACCGACCTCCGAGCAGCGCCGAGCGCTCCCGGAAAACGCCGAACA
>JBCEWD010000009.1:7598690-7615025 GCA_039654425.1 Cataglyphis rosenhaueri | reverse complement strand
TCCTCACTTCCTCATCCAACAGCTATCCAAACACGCCCGTTAACTATCTCGCAACACCTTGCACGATACCGGAAACGAAAGTCCTACTTGGACAACATATATATGTAAAAAAATAGACTAAAAAATGTTTTTAAAATATTTTTCAGTTTACACATTTTTTTTAATATGTTTTTGTGATTTGAAAATTGAATGTACTTAAGATAAGTAAAATATTAAAATAAAATAATCTGAATGTTTTTAGTATAGCTTATAATTATTGATATAAAGAAACACCTTTCTTAAAAGAAAAAAAAATTGTTATTTTAAAAAATGTATCTAAAAAAATTAAAATAATGAAAAAGAGAAGAAAAGATATAAGGACAATTCACTTACTGATAGCAAATGAAACGATGATGTAAAAGAATATTCTCATTAAAGTGATGGTTATAATAGCGGGATCTTACTGTGCATCTGTGTAATAAATTATAAATAAATTATTTTTTGTTTATTAAATATAATAAAACATTATAATTTTATTGGAAATTAAAATTGATAAAAATGAATATGAGAAAAGGCATCTTCGATGACTTTGACCTTGACATATGTTGTTCACTCACACACATACATACACACACACATACACAGGGAGGTGCAAGGGAGACTTTCGGCTCGCATTTATTCCGCCGATAGGCAGGGTGGACCTCGTTTTACAACTTACAAAGTACATGTTACATTATAAAACAAGGTTTATGACATCTTGAAATATTTGTTTCGCTTTATACTGCGTTCTGGCTCTTCCATTCCTTGTAAAGAAAAACTAATAAATTCTGCAAAAGCTTATTCTGCAGATTTAGAACCAATTCCTTGTGTTGTTGGATTCGATTGTGCTGAATATAAATATTAATAGCTGCATTAGTTAAATCTCGTAAAGTGTCATCATCTTCATTGCTTTTCTTTGCAGAATTTTTTTTTATTATTTTGCGTGGTTTTTGATAAAAAGAATCTTCAGTTAAATCATATTCAGTGTTATCCTGGCTTGAGGAAGATTTTTCAGACTCTCTTTTATTAAAATTGTTAGTTTCTTCGATTTTTATTTCCTGCAAAGCAGCTGCATTCTTATTAAGAGTAGACATTTGTACATTTTCATTTTCTTTCAGATTTGATAAAGTTCTATAAAAAAAGTTTAACAAAATTAAGATAAACATTTAGTATAAATATGAATGTTAATATATAGAAATTTGTATGTAAAAAATTATATGTATAAAACAATGACTGTCTTATTTGAACATATTCATTTAAAAAAGATAATTGCGATAAAAGGGAAGATTTCTTTTTACTACAACCTGCACTTCCATTTTTCAAATCCTATTCTTTCTTCAACTTTACATTGTTCTCTTAAGATAGTTATTCTTTTTTTACAATATTTAGCTGGGTAATGATTTCCTGAAAAATGATATATTAAATTAAATAATCGTTTTATGGATGATAGAAAATAAAAAGAAATGAATTTATTTCATACATATTGAGAATCTATTTCCAAAAACAAATATGTCTGAAAAACATCCTACAGACGTTTTCCTCAATCGTTTTTTATAAGGTACTGTTAAAAATTTTTAAACTATAATTTTACTGATGTATTATTATACTAAACGTAATTTTAAATTAAGCATTTTTTAAATGTTACAAATAGGGACGTCTCAAAAATCATCAGTTTGGAAAATTTTAAACTATCTTGAGAATTTTAAAACTTCTTTAAAATGTTAGGTTTCAATGTTAGAATTGTAACATAAAATTTTACTCACCAAGATTTTTATCTTTTGTCATGATCAAGGATATTTCTTTCCAAGCATTATTTTTAATTTCGTTGATCTTAAAATCCCTATTTCTTTATCATACAAGAATTTTCTTTCTTTGTATAGTTCAATAAAATAATCATCACACACTTTTTCTGGAACATGGATGTTGGTATCAGTTACACTTTTAGTATTTGGTTCAATGATAATTTCTTCACTTGTATCTGACGATTCTTCATTCCAAATATATTGATGATTCATGTTTTACAGCTTTTGCACTTTATTTTTATCTAAAATCTTTAAGTATGTAACGTTAACATATCAAAAAAAATTAGAATAATATTTTAAATTAGAATTATATGTAAATAATAAAATAAATATAATATTGAAAATAAAAAAACTCAGATAAATATGGTTATTTGAAAATAGAAGTTATTTACTATATTGTAACAATACATGCAAAAATAAGCTATTACAATAAAGTTATAAATATGAATAAGAATATTAATTTATTAAATTAATCATTTATGAAACTTTTTTACTATAAAATATATCTTACATTTACCTTATATATGATAACGCTCTGATCACTTTTACTACGTTTTCTTATTTTTGTTATGGTTACGGTTTTCATTGTGCGTTGACTAAAGTTTAAAGTTATGTACAAATTTAAGTTTACGATCAGCTTCCGCAACGTGTTACGTTACGATATTTAACGTAACGTAACGCGTTGCGGAAGAACATGAGCGGTGGCCCTTAATCTTTGTTTCTTTTTAATCAAAATAATAAGTCAACGTTATTGTTAAAATATGAAGAAAATACATTATTCAAGTTATTTTTTTAAATGATGAAAATTTTTTATTTTTAGTTGTTTTTGAATACAAAGAAAAGTTTTTATTTTTATGTTTTTTTTTTGGTAAAGAGACTAAATAAACATTATTGTCAAATCGAATATGAACAAAAGACATTATTTTGGTTATTTTTTAATACGAATAACAGTTTATATTTTTGTTTTATAGTCAAAATAATAAGTAAATATGAGTGTTAAAACAAATATAAAGAAAATTTTTTAGTTGTTAATATGAAGGAAAATTTTTATTACTGTTTTTTATGTTTTAAACTATTGTCAAGCAAGAAATATTTCGTAGAATTAAAACCGTAATTCTCAAAATAAAATAAAAGTTTATACTGTACGTAAAGCTTGATTTATTTTGATCATTTTTAAAAGCTAATTAGTTACAAAACCTATTACTTAAAGGGACAATTAAATCAGTATCTGAAAGCTTTAGTTCTGACAACGTCTATAAAAAAAAGTGATCAGGGAAAAAAAGAGTGGAAATATTCTTTATTAGAAATAGAACTAAAGAAAGATTAGGGAAAATTTCAATCCTTTCTTTTTTTAACGTAAGGGTGTCAGTGAAACAATAGAACTAGATAGTTTCGCGGATATGTTCCCGCGAATTAATTGGGTGTAGTTCCGAAAAGTATTCACTCCCGATTTTTTTGAAATACTACTTTAATCGTCGCTCGTTACTTATTAAAAAGTTATTAACAAAAAAAGTTTGAAATGTACCAATGTACATGTATGGACGAGAAGCACGTGAGCGCGCGCGCGCATACATACACATACACCGGTGAGGGGGCAAGGGGGACCTTCGGCTCCTCTCCCGCTCTCACCCGCCGGTAGGCAGGGTGGATCTTGCTTTACAACTTATAAAGTAGATTAGAAGAAAAAGTTACTCAAAATTATCCTTGACAACATATATCAAGGTCATTGAAATCGGTGAAATCGACGCTAATATGCATATTTATCTAGGATTTTTGTGTTAACGCTGTTACTGTCTTTATACTCCATTTCCTCAAAAACTATTATTCGTACGTGAAAATGTATAAAACCTAATATGTTTACCTCTGTGAGATCTAAAACTTTTGTCTAAAACATTTATCATAATTTTTCGTATTTACTGAGATAAATGTAAAAAACTATAATTTTTATCGGTTTTTCATGATTTTTATCATGAAAATCAAGTAGGCGCCAATTTTCACTATAATATTCGTAATCAGCGCGTCAATATACGTAAGAATACTGAGTTTCATAAAAATCGAGAATGAGTACTTTTCAGAACTTTAGCCAATTAATTCCAACAAAGAAAATGTTTTATGTTCATTCCATCTTTGGAACTGTTTTGCGCAAGCTTAGCGCTAATGAAGCATCCCAAAGGGAATAGAAAACTACTATGTCCATGCCGTTGTTAGGGTAGCACTAAAAGAAATAGAATTTAAAATGTTGCCGTGTTACGCGCAGTATGATTTTTCGTCTCATAACTCAAGAAGTACTTTATGAAAAAATATTTTATTATAATCCTTTGAAATGGTCTTGACACCAGTTACAAGAATAATATGAGAAATTGGTGATTTTATTTAAGAAAATCAAGTTTTAAAATGACCCCTAAATTTGACTCCAAGGACAGCGTCAAAGTCACCATCAAGTGTCCTCTGAACAATTTTTGTATAAAACATTTTTTCCTTCTTGCTTGCTTTACGAGATATTTGCATGTATTGATTAAAATGACGCATCTTGTGTGTGTGTATATATATATATATATACGTTTGAGATTGCTGATTATGCTATTTGTTGATAACCGGCTTGCAATTGCCGCGCGACATGTCATCGCCGCGCGCGCTCGAATCGAAGCATTCGGCATGTCGTTATTGCGCGCCTTCGCATCATTGCGAGCTGTCGGCACTGGCGCCCAATCGGGGACGGCCTTTTCGCGGCTGAGCGAAAAGGCTCGATCTAAATAAACGGCGTCATCCTTCGCGAAGGATCTGGAAATTAAATTACGATTTGGAAAAGATGGAGAAAGAAAGAAACTATCAACATCATCAAGTATTTAGCATAGTTTATTATATATATTATGCATACGATGAAACATTATCCGCGTATCATTCTCGCCGTAATATCAATTGCGTTTCGTGGTTCTTCGAAGAACTTAAAAATTTAACGCATCGCATAAAATATATCATATCCACGAATATTCCCATGGTAACTTTCGAACAAACAGTGGGAAGCATTTCGCAGCGCGACGCAATGCCACATTTGCGAAAAATCGTTGGCGCCGGACGACGTGCGAGTACGCGATCATTGTCATCTGACTGGGCGGTAAAAGGTCCCGCGCATTGCGGGATCTTTCAAATTGCAATTTAAATTACAAAGATTCTTATTACATTCCAATTTTTTACAATTTGTCCGGTTACAACGCACATTTTATTGTAAAAGAAATAGCTACCGCGTTTGAAAGAAAAATCGACATATTACCGATAACGAAAGAAAAGTATATTTTATTCATGAAACACGTTAAAGATACTGCTGAAAGATCAGATTCAAAGCGATATTAAATTGCGTTTCATCGATTCGTACAAATTTCCTTCAACCAGTATCGACAAATTGGTATCCTTTGTAAATAAGAATAAACTTAAAATTTTACGTTCCAAATTTTCCACATTATCTGATCAAGATTTTAAGTTATTGACGTGAAAAAGTGTCTTTTTGTATGAATACATTGACTACGTCGACAAGTTGGAAGATACATCTTTACCAACACGCGAATCATTTTGCAATTTTTTCACCAGTGACACTGTATCCGAGAGCAATTACACGCATGCCGAGAACGTCTGGAGGCGGTTCAATCACTAGGCGAATACAATGATCTGTAACACATCGCTCAATAAGTCCCCGGTCTGATACATATATGGCAACATCGTTGACAGATCCACGTGATTTCCGGGTAGTACTAACCTTCAAACAGTATAGTGTCAAAATTTCATGGCATTCTGACCGTTAGTTTAGAGGTTACAGTCATTTTAGTTACCCCAGTTTTGTATGTTTGCCGCGTTTGCTCACACCGGACAATTCAGAGCGCTGTTTGGAGCTGTTCAAGCGAAATAAAAAGGATTTCTTGCGTCGGTATGTAACAATGGATGAAACATGGATCCACCACTACACGCTGAGTGGACAGCAGCTGGTAAAAATCGTCCAAAGTGATCAAAAACTCAAAAGTCGGCTGGCAAGATTATGGCATCCGTATTTTGGGACGCGCATGGCATTTTGTTCATCGACTATCTTGAGAAAGGCAAAACTATCAATAGTGAATATTACATGGCATTATTGGATCGATTGAGTGCAGAAATTTCTTAGTTAGACCGGAGACTTATTGAGTAATGTGTTATTTAAAAACGGTTGTCTTGTTATTGTTAGCTGACATTTTTGAAAATTTCCGCAAAAATTGTATTAAAAGTTATGGGCTCGATCCCGCGTATTACTATACTTTACCTGATTTTACATGGGACGCCATGTGTTTCATCATGATGAAACATACTCGCGTAAATTTCGAACTGCTCACCGACCGGCATATTTATTGAACGTATTCGCGATGGTCTGAGCTAATGTTCCGGCAGACCCAATAACAATGCGGTACAAAGTACATTAGATACGATGATGATATCGATGAATCGATATCATCATCGTATCTAATGTACTTTGATGTAAATAATTTATGCGGATGGGCAATGTGTCAACCATTGCTCTATGTCGATTTTCGAGGGATGGACGACATGTTAAGTTTTGATCATCGATCGCGCTCGATTCATCTACCGACTACATTCTCGAAGTCGATCTCGAGTATCCGCAACATTTTCATGATGCGCACGTTGATCAATCGTTTTGCCCGATATGCGATAAATCTCCCAAGCGGGAGGACCAACTCCTTGCGACATTATATGATAAAAAGCGTTACGTGATATCGCAACCTGTAGCAGTGAAGGCGTCACGGTCTTCGCGTTGTAAAGATTCATCACGTATTACAATGACTCCGCGATTACATCGAACTTAATACAAAATTCTGAACACTCGCGAAAATTGATTTTAAAAAAAAATTTATACAAATTAATAAATAACGCAATATTTGGCAAAACAATGGAAAATGTGTGCAATCATGTTAATGTAAAATTATTAACAAAGTGGGATGGAAGGTACGGTGCAGAGGCAATGATCGCAAAACCCAATTTTTATAGTAGAAGCATCTCTTCGGAAAAAAAGCTTTTGGTCGCTCATCGAATTGCGCAAACTTGAAATGAAATTTAAAAAACAATTTACATTGATATGTGTATATTTGATATATCAAAATCGTGTTTGTATGAGTTTCATCACGAATACATGATATCGTTATATCGCAAAAATTGTAAAATAATGTACACCGACATAGATAGTTTAATTTATCACATTGAATGCAACAATGTGTATGAGAACATGAAACGCGATATCGATGAATTCGATACGAGCGATTATCCGGCTAACAACGAGTACGATATACCATTTGTAAATAAAAAAGTACCGGGTTTAATGAAAGACGAAAATAATGGCGCGATAATGATCGAATTTGTTGGACTTAGAGCAAAAATGTACACGGTGCGAATAGATGGTAAAAAGAATACGAAAAAGATTAAAAGAACAACGTTGTCGCGAGAACGATAACATTTGACGATTATACGTGGTATTTGAACGAAGAGATTGAAATGCGTCAACAATTAAGTCAAAATTACACGAAGTATATATTATCTACGAAACAAAAATTGCTCTAAGTCCGTTCAATGATAAGCGATATATCGTACCCGAAATGATCAACACATTACGTTAGGGACATTACCGGATATCTTTATAAAATGTAATGTAATGTAGCGTAATATAATGCAATGTAATGTAATGTAATGTAATGTAATGTAATGTATGTTTATGTATCAATTTATCAATAGGAAAACAAAAAAAAATATATTTTTTTCTTTTTTATATTTCCTATTTTATATGCTATTTTACGTATATTATATTTTTACACATTTCTTATACATATTTTACATACTAACACATATTTTATAGATTAGATTTGCTTTATTGATTCCCCTTGGGGTTACAATCTTTTACAATTACAATTTTACATTTAACTTAACTCTAACTTAACAACTATCTTATCTCTAACTTAGCTTAACTTACTCTCTACCTATTTCTACCTATCCACACATACACACATCTCTATCTGCCCTACGTTAATTTGGGATCTCCGCTTCCGGTTCATATCACGTTTCCTCTCCTTCCATTCACACCTCCCACATCAATCTCTCTCTCTCGCCCGCTCTCTCTCTCCCTCTCTCCCTCTCTCTCTCTCTCTGTCTCTCTTTCTCTCTCTCTCTTTCTGCCTTCCCTCTCTATCTCTCCTCCTCTTGAATTTTATTTCTTTATCTAGTTCCCACTTGACTATTTCTCCCTTCTTCATTCTCTCTCCCGCGTCTTAATTCTTCTAATTCCCTCAACCACTCCTTTCCCTCACTCTTTTCCCCCAACACCTTTCCCAACATCTCTTGCTAACCCTTATCCACCCCCAATCCACACATCTTTCCCAAACATGCTCCCATGTTTCTTCCTCCCTTCCACATAACCTACAGCTTTTGCTCTCTTCATCCTTCCAGTACCAATTTCTCTTTACTCCATTTCCCAACCTATATCTTGCTATCCTTTGCCATCTTTGCTTTCTCCCCAGTCACTCTTTAGGTACTCTGGAATTCCACTCTCCTTGATTTCTCCGTAGTTCCTATTGTACCTTGACCCTTTTATCCTTTCCCACCTTTCCTTTTCATTCCTTTCCATCTTTGTGTCCTTTTTTACAAAATAACCGAAGTCCAACACTCCTTCTAATCTTTTAGCCTCTACCTTCATCATGTCCATACCTTTATCTTCAAAAAACTCGCACCTTTCTTCTTCCCATTTCGATAATTTCTTTTTCTTCTTACACCTCTCCCTCAATTCCTCCCAGCATCTCCTTGCAATCTCACTCCCCCTACCATCCACCAACCTTTTTTCGAACCCCCACGCCCTTTTCCCGGCCCTACCTTTTAACTTCTCCCTCTGTAATTCCTCCTTTACCATATAGCCTGGCGTTCCTCAATGCAATCCTAACACCCATCTTAGATATCTTTCCTGTAGCCTCTCCAATTCCTTCCTCTCTCTCCACTCCCAAATTTCCACCCGATACCCCACCATCGTCCACACCAGTTTATCGAAGAGCCGTAATCTTTTTCCCCAATCATTCTTAAATTTCTTTTTGCCAATTCCCCAAACCTGACCTATTATAGCGGCACCCTTCCTTAACCTATTTCTGTGCATCTTGTCTTCCATTCCTCTGTATTACATAACCCAAGTAAGTAAATTCTTTTATCTCCTCTATAACCTTCCCTTTCCATCTCCAACTTACATTCTTTTCTCTTTCTTCTCCTTTCCTGAACCTTAAGATTTTTTATTTTCCCATATTAAATTTCCAAACCCTTCTTTTCCAGATAGCCCTCTAACCTTTCTATCATACTCCTCATTCCATCCTCCTCCTCCGCAATCAAGACTACATCATCCGCGTATGCCAAAGTGTAGATCTTCCTCTCCCCTAACTTAACCCCTCCCAAACCTCCTCTACTCATTACCTCTTCCATATCCGTCACCAGATTAAATAAGTGAGGGCTCAATGGGCTCTCCTGTCTTACTCCCCTTCCTGTGCAAAACCCTGCTCTTAGATCCTCCGCTCTCCTCACCCTGTTTCTAGTCTCTCTCAGAATATCCTCACTTCTAACCAGCCCTTACCTCACCCCCCTCTTTCTCACAACTTCTAGCAATTTCCTCCTATCTACAGAATTGCACGCTGCTTTCAAGTCTATAAAGAACGCCACTAATTTTTTTTTCTTCTTGCTCAACTATCTATTCACTAAATAATTCAGCACAAATATGTTGTCCATTGTCCCTAATCCCTTCTTGAAACCCATCTGATTCTACGGCATCAATCCCTTCTTCTGCACCTCATCGCTTAGTCTATTTGCCAGCATCGAAGCATACACTTTATAGAGCGTCGAAGTCAGCGACCTACCGCTTCATTATCCTTCTGTCTTCCAATCGCTGACCTTATCTCATTCCTACTTAAGCCCTCCTCCTCATCCATCCAAGGTGCTCTACCCTAACACTACTCTACCATCTACCCCCCAAATAAATTTCTAAAATATCCATCCCATTCCTCCATTGTTATCTTCGTTTACCTTCCCCCTCCTCCTTCTTTTCTTATTCACTATTTCCCAAACCTGCCCCTCTGTTCTAATTTTCCTTAATTCCCTCTCCCATCTTTCCCTCTCTTTCTTTTTTTTCTCCTCTATCAACTTTTTATATTTCTCTTTCGCTTCTCTGTAGAGATTCCCATCCCCTCCCTTTTCTCTCCATCTCCTCAGCTCTCACTGTATTCTTTTCCTCCTTACACTCGCTATCCCACCATCCTCTTCCTTCTTACCCCCTTTGATGCGCATCCACCTATCATCACCTTCTTTATCTTATCTCTCGTATTTTCCCACACCTCATCTACCTCCCCTGCTACTTCATCTACATTTCCTAGCGCCTTCCTAAATTCTTCCTTACCCTCTTGCGTCCATATCCATTTTTTGCTCCTCTCCTTTTTTTCTAACTTTTTCTCTTCCCCCTCTTCTATCCACACTATGATTAGATGGTGATCAGAATCTACATTATCTTCTACCTCCACCCTATTTACCAGCATCCTTATATCTTCGTCCCCCAACACATAATCTATTACTGAGTTACCACTTCCCCCCGTACACGTCCATTCCTCCTCCATATCTCCCTTCTTGCATCTATTAAATATTGTCCATCCCGTTTTTCCTATCCATCTCAGCAACTCTCTTTCCCCTCCTTGTTAATTCTTTTGTCCTTCGACCTTCTTCCCAGTCCCTCCTCCTCTTCATGCCCTTTTTTTATTACTCCTCCCTCCTCACCTGCTCTCGCGTTAAAGTCCCCCCAATAAATATGCTACTGTTTTTTTCCTTTCTCCCCACATTCATTCAACTTTTCCAACTTCCTCTCCATATCCCTTCTAACATATATTCCTCTCACACTCCATTTCCTACCCTTCACTTTAAACTCTACTCCCATTAAACCCTTCGTCTTATTTATCTTCACTTCCTCTAACTCCAATCCCTTTCTTATTCCTAATAACATTCCTCCCATTGCCCTCCCCTTCTTATTCTTTTCTCCGCTAACTGCACTTCTTATTTAAATCCTTTCGGTAAGTATCCTTTCGATCTACTCCATCCTTTTTTATTCAACCAAGTTTCGCTCATCACCACCATATCCCACTGCTCCACTTCCCTCCAAAAGTCTCTTTCCTTATTCCTTATCCCCGCCACGTTCCAAAAAATTACACTTCATCCTTTTCTCGCCCTTTTACCCTTTCCCTCTTTTTTAAGTTTCCATTTCTATCCTTTAGCACCTCTTCTTCCTCATCCCACCTCTACCATTTCTCATCTATTCTTATTTTCCCATACCTATCTAAATCTTTCTTCCCTTCTCCTCCTCCCTTACTATCCTTTCTGAACTCCATCTCATTCTCCTTTCTTTCCACGTCCAATTCTCCAAAATTCTTTCCTTTCTACCTTTCAAAAGTTTCTTCTTATTCCAAATCTCCATTCTTTGCTCCTCGCTTTTCTTAGGCTTACTACAACCATTTCCCTTTCTCCCTTTCCACTTCCACCTATCTTTCTTATTTCTACGATCTCTGCCTTAACTCCAATGCTACAACTCCTCTATTCCATCTCCTCCCTTCCTTTACCTCCACTTCTTTAATCAATACGTTTTTCCTTCTCTCTTCCCTTTCTCTCCTTTCCATTCTACTTTCCAACTTTTTTATCTTATTCACTATCACTTCATTTATTCCCTTACTAACCGCCATACTCCCTTCCCCTTCTCCGATATCACAATTTTCTGTCTTTTCTATTTTCCCTTTAACTCTTCAATACGACTTTTCAGCTCTTCTCTTTCTTCCTTCCATCTTTTTTCGCTCTCCCTAAACTCCTTTCTTACTTTTTCTATTTCCTCACTTACCCTTACCTCTTGCTCCCTGATTCCCTCCTTTACCTCCTCTTTCATCTTTCATCTTATATCTCTATATATTTCTTCCCTCCACCCCTGTTTAACCTCCTCTTTCATATTTCTAATTTCTTCCCTCAAGCCTTTCATGCCTCTTATTTTATTCATTATCTCCTCGATTCCAATTTCCAGCTTCTCATCAACTGCAGTAACTTCCTTTCTCCCTCTATCCATCCTAACTCCGCATCTTTTATTACTCCTGATTTTTTCCTACTTCTTAACAACTCCTTATCCCCCTTCCCATCGGCTCCTCTCTTTTTTTTTTCACTAGCTCCTCCACATTTCCGTAGCTATCTTTCCTTTCTTTTCCTTCTTTCATGGCAAACTGCACCATCTTATTTTTCCGCGCCTTCTATGCAAACTCCCGTCATCTTCCACTAATCCGCTCTACGCTCTCCGCTGTCTATATTCTATGACCTAACGGTCACTGCCCCACACCTCCCTTTACACCCTTATAATCGTTCTTACGCCTTGCCTTCATTTTCACCCTTCTCTCTCCACGCTCTCTCTCACTCTCTTCCACACCAACACACTCACTCCTCTTCCACTTCTCACTTTAACTCCCTACAGCCTGCAAAATATACACGTCAACCACCTCGAAACACACTACTTGACACCGGAAACGGAAGTCTTTTCAGATATTTTATATGTATTTCATATTTTTTCATATGTTAAAATAAATACAGTTTGTATTAATTAAAAGACATTGTCCTTATGTATCCAAGAATTGTGCGATCCATCTAATCCCAGCTATTTCACGTAAATCTCGTTATCCCTCCTACGCAGTACTTTCCCCACGAGACAGACTAGTCCGGATAGTTCGCGCGATTCGTGCTCATAGAATGTTCCAGCGATGGATTTTCCGCGATAATCTTCGAGTAGGTTATGGGATTAATACGCTGCACTTTAATGAAACACTTCGGTGATCTAATTCGGTGTCTAACCTTTCTCGAAGATCGTTTTGTTGCTAACGCGTACCGAGTCACCTATTCGAACTTTGCCGGATCCGCGATCTTTATCGCGCTGTGCACTTTAGCTAAGAATCTTTTGGCGATCGCGGGGATAACGTTGACGAGTCGCATACCAGTCGTTCGATGCTTGCGCGCGTTGTAATCCGACACGAATCGCGACAACTCGTCCACCCATTTGTAAGTTCTGTTAAGCGTAAACATCTTCCACATGTCATTTTTCAGCTTACCATTAAATCGTTCGACGACTGGTACTTTCAACACTGAATACGTGGAATAATGATTGATGTCGTGTTTCTTCATGAGACGTTGCACGTTGGTGTTATAAAATTCTTTCCACATATCAGTTTGCATGTTTTTCGGGCACCTGTTGCTATCTCGAATTATCTTAGCAATAGTCATCAACTCTCTCACTTCTGCCTTTACTCTTGAGCGGTACAGCGGACCCATACATACTTGCTCAGCACATCGATGACGGTAAATATGTAGTGGTGACCTTTGTTAAAACGTGAGTACGTGCATCTCGATGATATCAGTTTCCACAGGTCGTCAAATTCCGCACTACGACGCGTCTTCGGGGAAAATTTCTTTTCGCCAGAAGATGCGTTTCTCGAGAGAGTCGTAGTTTCTTGATATTTTTATCGGATTTTAATAATGTCATGTTTTTTAGCGGAGTGACTGATCGGCGTGTAATAATATGTGTAAAAACATTACGTTACGATTTATCTCAATTTTTTTTTAACCATTCAATAGTCGTTTATTTCCGTTTATCGTTATTCAATAGCGATTTTTTATCTTCCGTTAGCCGTTTGTAGCTGTTTCTGAACCGTTGTTGCAGTTTGATAGCTGTTCCTGAGCCATTCGATGACGTTTGACAACGATCCGACAACCATTCTTGAGCCGTTCGACAATCGTCTGACAGCCGTTCCTGAATCGTTTGTTGCCGTTCGTTGCCGTCTGTCACAGTCAACTGTTCGTAGTCGATCTTGGACCGTTTGTTGTTATCTATTGTTGTTCATTGACGTTTTGTTAGTTCGTTACTCATTTCTAATTTAACGATATTTCCATGTCGAAGCTCGTTTACTACAATTTGCAACGCTCGCACGTCTTTCTCGAATGCAGTAAGCTTCTCATCTGACTCTTTCTGTTGATTCCTCAATATTTTAACGCACTGTATAATTTGTTGACGGCATCGATATCGGCTTCAGGTTGCACTACACGGCAAATCTTGCGCGATTTCACGTAGACCGTAGCGATGCGATATAAAGCGTTCTCATCAATCTATGAACGCTTGCATCATTTTGTCATATAAATATTCTAAATTTGTTGATATGCATCAATGATGCGAATGACGTCGATTGATCGATTGATTAGTTTTATCAAGATACCAAAGTTCCTCGATGATCGACAGGATCTCGTTGTCATGACCGTTATGACCCGTTTGGCGTGAAGCGTCGAGCAATCATAGACAATCCATCAGCTCATCATCCCAATGCACATAATTAATCTTATTGTCGGTTAGCATCATCACGAAAGGCATGAATATTCTTTTTCCAGATTTTTTCTTTTTCGATTCGATCGACATCAACGGTGCGATTATTTCTTTGTACTTGTATTTTCTGTTACCCCGTATTCGACCGTGCGCATCGTGATTTTGTTTATGCGCGCTTGTCGTCAACAGCATGCTTTTGTATATTTGCTTATCATCCTTTATAGATGACATAATTGACATCTCTCTGAAGATCAATTCATAAAGACCAGGTATGTTGATATATCGTACGCCATCAATAATTATGCTTTTCGCATTGTCCACAACAAAACGTTTATTATCGAACACTATTCCATCCCGACTGAGATAAATATCAAACACCTGTCTATACCGCTATTTTAATCACCGCTCAGAACAGGCCAGATGTACTTTTGGCCCAGTGGACCTAACTGATCTCGCAACATTTCTTGACTTTCCAGTGTTTGTAATTGATTTCAAATGGACGTCACGAGCGAGTATCTGTGGTTTCGAAAACATCCTTATTAGGGCATCGTTGCTTGTACGATTCTTGTTGTTGCGGACGGAGGTTATCGGTGATTCACCCAGTGGAGCGTCCGATCGTTTCAATTTATGCGGTATCGGTGAGCGATTTGACCAGACGTTAGATTGTTTTTCTTTTCTTTTCGGTATCGCATCCTTTTCACGCTTCTGGATCGATAATGGTTCGATCTCCGCATCGACGTTACTCCCCGGCTCATTCTTTACTACGATCGAGCTAGAGTTGTCGATAACCTTTTGTAGCAATCCGATGAGAGATTTAAAGTTTCTATCCAACATGATATTTTCCTCGATCTTACCGGTCTTTAAAGCACGATTTCTTGCGAATCGATTCGCTTGTTTTCGCAATTTTCCTCGTAATCTTCTCACGAATATCCTCGCTCCCAACCATGTCGGCAGAGTGTCGATTCCTCATGTTTCACCACGATGATATCGGCAACGACTAACCGCTTTACGGTATCGCGAATACGTTAAATCCTTTTCTCTATCGTCGAGCTGTCTTTGTCTATCATTACGAATAATACGAATCTATACTTTCGCTGCCAACAATCGCGACACAATTCCTCGTACGATATGTCAGTATTCACGTGGACGTTGAATACATGTTTCAGATTGATATCATCCTGTTTGAACATGATCAGCAGGTTCGCGTTGTCGCGTATCAGATGTTTAGGTATTCTCGCGTATGTCTCTGACAGAGATAAAAACAGTCAACGCTCGATTGCCGATCCATTGAGAAGTACTCTCTCACCGCATCTTGCTTATCGCATGCACGTCATCGAACACAAAGATCGAGTTTAGAAGCTCGGCGGAATGACATTACTGTTGTTGGAGAATGTAAAATAACCAATTTCATCAATCGATGTCAATAAATTTTCCATATATTGATATTTCAGATGTTAAAGCAATTTCGAGTACACGTAACACATTCTCGACATGTACACCGGACTTTTTATCAAACTTATCAACACGTTGGTTTTACTGCAATTTAAAGGACTGCAAATAGTAATACCGTGTATAGTAGTTGGTAGCATCATACCATGCTTACGCATCTCCGCGTTGTTTTCCATCGATCGTAATTTATCGTCGCAATTTGTTACTTTAATTATTCGCCAACGTTCATCGCACGAATCTCATTTTCACATTGTCAATTGAGGCCTCCTCAATTAGCTGCCCTAGCTGGATCGAACGCCTATTTATACACTGGAAAAAAAGTTTTGTTGCATTATAAAGAATTCTGATAGATTCAACTAGTACATCTGTTCGAAAATGGACGAAATAGAATTCTTATAGAAATTACCAGACGAGCATGATAAATTTTTTAAGTTAAATCATCAAGAAATTTTAGTAGATAATTAAATTCATTTAGTTACGTTATCAAGAAATTCTGGTAGATTTAACAGGAAGGAATTTATTTCACTACTAAATTGATTTAATTAGGTTAATAAAACTTTTTAGTTAAAAAACAATTTTTTATTTGGTATGGTTTTTTTATAAATAATAAAATAATAAATTTATATTGAAAGTATATAT
>JBCEWD010000009.1:7582653-7598223 GCA_039654425.1 Cataglyphis rosenhaueri | reverse complement strand
AAGAGATTTGAAGAGTTTTATTTAATTTTATGTATTTTTGTGAAATGCCATATACTGAAGAAAAGAAAATTCGAACTATTCAATTTATTGAAAAACAGTTAGTTGAAAAACAATTAATGAAAAAACTTAATTGATTGAAAATTAATATTATTTAATAGATTTTTGTCAATATTTTTTTATAAGGGTTCTTTAATAAAAATAATATTAAAAGATTTGTGACATATTATATGAATATTAATACAACATTACGCATTAGATCTCTGGGATGATAATGGAATAAGTTTGGATGATGAACATTTTCATATTGCTGGGAGGTTAATGATAGGTTTCTCCGTGGAATGTTACCATCTTACAATTTAAAGTGACTCTAACTTCTTATTGAAATGTTGATTTGTTGTGAGGGATTTATTCAGCAAAGTTTCATGAAATATGTATGATTATATCATGTGATGTCCATGTGACATCTATAAATACGTCTAATAGATATCGAATGAAAGGAAGAAATGCCAAACTGTTGATGTCAAGTAGATATCTATAAAAGATTATATAGACGTCTAATAGAGGTTTTGAATCTCTATGATGTTTACTGGATCTATTAGAGGAGAGTAGGAGTGAAAAGATTTCCCACTCATAAAAATAACAAGATCACTTTCATCTATGAATAGAAACAATAATTTATTAATAATTTATATTAATTTAGCTAAACAAAATAATAAATTTAATTTTGTAAAATATTTTTGTTATATTTAAATATAATACAGACATATCTTTTAATTTCAAAAGTGTACATATTTTTTGCGAGAAAGAAGGCCATTTACTCCACATGTGCAAATCATAATCTGAGTATAATTTGTTAAAATCTGACAATAGCTAAAAGTGAAATCAAATTCTTATATTAAACTTGGAATCAAAATAAATATATTCAAATCATTGATATCTATTTTAAATTTGTTGCTCACCAATATATAACCAGTACTCAGTTGCAAAACACTAAAGTCGTTTATATAATCAAAAATAGTTTGTGTACTTTGTGTATTTCGTAGCATATAAAGTCTAGCTTCATGAGTTGCTTCCCATCTCGCCTTTACATCCTCAAATGGTTCCTTATGAGTGCGTAGCCATTCTAATTGGCCTTTAATATTTTCACTTACAATTGAAATTAGAAGTATATGTGTTTATAAAAAGAAAGAACATAATTTATTTAAATATTCTTAAAAAATAAGTAAAAATATACTTGGTGCAGTCTAAGTCTCAATCGTATTTCTGGAAAGAGGAACCAATTCATTATTTCGCAAACTTCGTAAAAAGTTTACTTATTTATCATACCCTTTACCTTTGGCATTAGATTTTTTGTTAAGCAATTTTTTGTAGAGAACATAATATGTTTTCTGAAAAAAATATCAAAAATAGTCTCACATGTAGCAGTAAGACAATATGTCTATACAATTAATAAAAAAAAAACACTTTAATCTCTCCTGGAATACACTGTGATATTTGTTCAGCCAATTCTTTTAATTGTTCTTGATGTATCCTAAATATAAAAAATATCAAATATGACAACCTAAATATAAAAAATATAAAATATGACAACCAGTTAAAAATTGAAATACCAATATTATATTTATTATAATTATTATATTTATTGAACTTGCCTCATAACAGAATTCTTTGTAAGTTCATGTTTTATAATAGGATGCACAAAGTTTAGCTCTTGCTGTATCCTTTTTTTCACGATTAGAATCGTTTAAAACTTGGTATGCAGCAAAACTTTTGTATCCAGATCTATTTCAATGATTTTGACAATATCCTGATTAGACAAAGAATTAAAAAGTTATTTATTTGGATTGAGCACACTAATTATATTCAAGAATATTAAAAAATATTAAGACAAATAATTTTAAATTTTTATAAAGATCAATTAATTTTTAAAAATTTTTATAAAAAATGCATATTATTCATACTTAAAAAAAAAATAAAAGTTTAATTAGTAGCTAATTTAACAATAAAGTATAATATTAAAGATTATAAAATAATATTGAAATATTTTTAAATATTTTAAAATAAAATTTATATTATTTAAATATATATTTGTCATATTTACATTTGTTGTTTCTTTCTCTTTACTTAGTAGTGTATGTGCAGGATTAGACTGAAGACAGTCTTTTTGAATTTCTTCTTTCAAGCTACTAGAAGAAGGAACATTTTTAATAATATTGGCAGAAGTGTTCAGAAAGTGCTGGGAGTCATTTTCTTCAATGTTTGATACAACGATGGTTTCAATTTTATCTTCATCAAAAAAATAGAGTTTGTGTTTCAACCTTATTTTCATTTAAGGATTAGTTTGGTGCAATACTTTCAACCTAATTTTCATTTAAAGATAGGATTTGTGGAGAAAAAGTAACCTAAGGAACAATTGAAAAAAAAAGAACAGGAATAGCATATTATGTTTTACTTCCCTTATAAAAATATAAAAATATTAGAGTTTATCAACCTAATGTTACATATATCAAGCAACATTACAAAAGTGTTTGTCTTATTTTAAATGCAAAATTACATAAATTAATAAAAATAAAGAAATAAAATCAATAAAATAATATATAAATTATTTAATGTATAAAAAATTATATTATCTTTAATAATCTTCTTAATGTAAATAAATATTTTTAATACTGCAAAATTACATGTATGCAAATTTATGCAAAAATATAATAGGCTAATAAATAAACAAACATTTTAAATATTTCAAAATAGACAAAATTGACGCTTTATTGCATTGTCAATATTATTTGGAAATAAATATGGCCATTTAGTTAATATTTGTGCACTTATACCTCAAGTGTTACGATTTTATGAGCTTCCAGTTTTTTTCTAAATTTTACTCTAGGTCCTGTTTTAGGTAAAAGTGATAGTAAACTTTTCGCTTCTAAACAAATGAGCACTTCATATTCTATTTCTTGTTCTAAAAAAGAATTTCATACATAATATCGCAAATAATAATAATATAATATGCAAATGTTACGAAGAAATAAGTATAGAAATCCAAATTAATGTATTACTAACCTTTAAAAACTTCTATATATTTCTCGAAATTCTATTCTCGTAGAAGAGACAAAGTTTTTTCATCTACCATTCCTTCTTTCTACCAAGATAAACACGAAACAGAACAAACGCGCACAATAACACAAAACAAAAGATTCGATATTACACTGTTTTACTCAAGTCTGCACAAGTAATGTCGCTCAAACGGGCCCGGGCCTCGGTAACGTTCGATAGCACGGGAGGGGATGCTGCACATAGTCGTAGCTTGTGTGGCATCCTCTCCCATGCTACCGCTTGCTGATCGGTCTCACTGAGGCCGGTCTTATTGCAATTAACATCAATATAAATAGAAGTTTTGTAGATTCAACAAAAAATATTCAATCAGATCCTTACAGTAAACTCTATCAAACGGTGTAGTTATAAAATATCGAATTCTGTCATGATAACCAAAAATTCTGTTTTATTTAACAAAAATGCATTCTATCAGAAGTATTTTGTTGATACAAGGATATTTTTCTCAGTGTGCGGTTCAGTTTCTAGGTGTGCGGCGATTACATTCATTACCTGTTGGACAAGCTTCCGGAACATATAAAAGCGATTTGGAGATTCAATAATATCGTCGCTGTTACAAACATTATAATCAACCGTGGCAGCGAACGCACATCGACGGGCCAGTACCATTGATAAAAGATTGCAGCAAATGTCAATAAAATTAGGTAAAGGCCTATTAAATCGCGCGATAAACACTTCTTATCGAATTACATATTCATGGCTATCAGTTTTGCGGCACTCATTTTGAAAAGGCATTTGGCAAGAGGCGATCAAGTAAATCCACTGGACTCGGTGTGCCGTCAACACGATATAGTGTACTCTCGGAATACCGATCTTACCGAAAGACACGCGGCTGACAGGATATTCGCTGAAAGAGCACGAAAACGCATCGTCGCGAAAAATTCGACTTTGGGTAAGGGAGCCGCAGTCATAGTTGTCTGGGCAGCGATGAAAACCAAGACAAAGCTCGATATGGATTTGAAGACGAAGAAAAAGACGGTGAAGAAATTGATACTTTCAACAGCGAAACAAGGCGATGTATTGCCGATTCTATTGATGTTGGGCGCATACGGATCCTTGATTGGAGGAGAGGCGTAGCGAAGGCGGTAAACGATAGCAAAGCTGTGCGGCGTCAGCTGAAAGAGTTGCAACGTCATAATCGCGCGATGAAAGATCATGGACTTTATCTCGCTCCGTATAAATATAGAGAGGGCATCTCAGCCTATACAAACGTGGACAAAGAAAAGCAACAAAAAAAAAAAACGTCAAAGAGGCTTTAAATACGGGCGTGACAACGAACGTACAATTAAAACAATTAGCAAACGTATACACTATTTTTTATAGACGTTTAAATGCATGATTCTTCATCAATCGATGGTATACATCGAAACGAGAATGGCATCGTGAATTTGGATAATATAAAAGGACCAGGTATTGAGTAGCATATGTAAAGAGAAGAAATCGTGCCATATATTTTGACAGTTTTGGTAATCTTCGATGCCAAAATGAATTCCATGATCATAAATTTGAACAGGTATGTAATTATACTCGATCTTTGTCACGTTCCGTCCGAAATATCGCACTAATTTATTTGGTCCTATCACACTAAATGAGTTGGTGCGATATTTTGGACGGAACGTGACAAAGATCGAGTACAATCACATACTTGTTTAAATTTACGATCAGAGGACAATTGTGTCTGTAGTTTCTCCGAACGATCGATGCATGCAAATTTAAAGCCTGACGATGTGCCGTTAAGAATCAGTATTCGTTACATAGTTTTGCCGACATGTCTATGACATTCACACTGATCAAGAAGAGTGTGTCCTCGCGGCACACTACTATTCAGCAGTAGATTTGAGATGGTGATTACAAGCTTGGTCTAACAAATTTTGAGACTTATCATATAATGCCGAACGTGAATTCCTCTTATAAATTTTATTTTGATGAAGATGACACGGAAATTATCGCTCCGGCAAGCGTGTCGACAAACGCGATGATACCGCGCAAGAGAAGACTGTTCGAGCGTACGGTGACGAGGACGAGGCTGTGGATTAGCACTCCGTGCTAATTACACTACGATGAATAGCGAGATCAAGTGCGCTTTTAGAGTAAACTTTAACAAACCCAACAACATTGGATCGCTGCTGGGATTCCGAATCGTATACTGCCGAGACACGTGGCACCAATTGAATGTAACGATTAATATCATCAAATTAAATATTATTTGCATAAAATAACATGACCACGGAGCAAATGCGTTTATACAATACATGAATTTTCCTCAAGCATACCACCAGGATATAAGGTATCGAAAATGCCTGTGCAGATCATTTACCTGCCGATCGCGCGGAGCATTACGGATGTAACGATACGCGTCGCGCTTCAAGACGGATTACTCGATTTTCAAGGAGAAGAGATCACCATCAAATTGCACGTACGATGGCGACAAAATTAGCATGTGATAAATGAGATGCTCGTGTTGAACGACTTGAAGAACACGAAAGATAATAATATCTTTACGGTACCAATTGATGATATCATCCGATTATCATCAGCATCATCATCATCATTTAATTGCGCTAAAAAAATGAGAAAGAAGCTCTTTCTCATTTTTTTAGAAAATTGATTTGATAATACAATTGCGCAACGACAACAATTGTCTGATTGGAAATTTGTTGGAGTCTGTGATTAACATATTCAAGATATAATGGTGAATGCCACATGTTATATTGAACGAAGTTAACAAGCTGTCGATGTTGCGCGTCTGGGAAAGCGGACGATACCTCAGCATGGGTTTTCGCTCATGGGATCTGTACGAGTTTCCACTATTGCAGCGTACAACCAAGCATTCGTGGGCAATTAAGACCGTGACTCAACTAGAGAAACCTCGATACGTTGTCTTCGCTCTGCAGACAGACCGAAAAAACATCATGTCCGAGGATACGAGTCGATTCGACGACTGTAAATTGAACAACGTGAAACTCTATCTGAACTTGCAATGTTATCTGTACAACGATATAAATCTGAATTTCGACAAAAACAGATGGTCGATTTTATACAACACGTACTAGCGTTTCTGCAAGAATTATTACGGATACGAGTATCTCGAGCCGAGTCTCATTGTCACGCAGTTTCTACTAAACAGTTCGTTCATGATTATTGATTGCTCTAGACAAAACGAATCAGTCAAGAGCGCAACCGTGGATGTGAGATTTGAGATAAGAGAATGCCGATGAATACCACTGTCTCGTCATACACGATCGCGTAATTCAGTATAACCTGTTGACCAACGTTGTGCGCAAAATCACCTAAGTGTAGTGAATGAGACGATATAAAATCTATAATTATCAGGATCAACGCAGTTTTCTTTTCGACGTGCTGATATAAAAATTAAGTCTGTACCAACGTTCGTGGACTTGCAAGGATTCTTTATCCAAATGAAATTTATCGTTAAGGAAGGGGCGGTGCTGAGAAAGGGAACCGTTCTGGCCCATTATATTTTTACATTCCCTATGCCTTAAAATCTTCTCACAAGTCATGTGCTTCCTGGTTGATTGCGAATCACCATGGATTACGATAGGAAGACGGAAATGTACCGTATAGCATGACTAAACGCTTGATTACCGGCCGTGCTTGGTATAAAAAAAGATGACGAGGCACCGTGTACATTAAAGAATGCCAGAAATGAGTATGGCTAGTGGATTTTCTTGAAAATTATGTGAGAGAAAATAATTATCAAGATTTTGGATGCTGATTATGAAAATATTGAATCTTTAAATAATCTAGATGTTACTATACGATGTGGAAAACATGTTAAGAATTGCGCATTACCGAATGTATTAAAAATAATTAACTAGTGGTCGCAACGCCAAAAAGAATTGCGATATTTTTAAAAATAAAAAAATATGTAAACATTAATTTTTATCTTGTGTTTTATCTTCTTTTATTCTCCCCACTGCTTTCCTCGAGTTGTTTTTAAGAATTCTTTTCAATTGGCTGTCTCTTCATTCTCCTAAATTTCAGAGCATTAATCTCCTCACCACATTATACTTGGCTATCTTCCCGTTCTCCTAAATTTCAGAGCACTATACCATACTTTAAAAAATAAACGTTACGTATGCTTGGATAAATTTTTATACAATCAGTGTCGCTTTACTTCTCATAACCGCTCTAATTTTCACAACCGAGAGACAAAATGTACTCCGCTGAAGGAAGCAGCAATAGTGGTAAACACATGAATTATTACGTTTCTTGAGATGAAATTAAGCCATACAAGAAATCGCTTGATTCGTAAGTATTACAAATGTTTCAAATATATTTTTCATATATGTTTTTCCATACTTTTCCATATTTAATTGTATCTTTTTTTTCAGACGTGATAAACCTCGTTGTATACCACAAATTTTGATACGTAGATTTGCATTAACGCGTACGGCGTATAAATACTTGGACAATATTTGGAATCAGCGTGGGATCTGCGTTTTTTTGTGGAAATCTTGGCGATATTCGAGGAAATATAATGTTGTGTCATAAAGAGTGGGTAACGTTTATCGAAAAACGTGTCGATATTGAGCAATTCCTGTTGTCGCCTCAACGTCCATTGCGAATTCGAGATCTAGTAATGGAACATATAAAATTAAAAGATTCAAGTGCTGTAAAACTTACATTATACGATTCTTGCTTGTACATGAAACCATCAACTATATTATTTTTATTCGAACTCGAACATTGTGTTAATCACGAATATTTAAAACTGTGCGAGAATACAGAAAACGATGTAAATGCGAGCTTTGATCAATTTGTTCGATGTTTGCAAAGTATTATGCCTAGTGGCATGAGAGACAATTTAGCCAAAATTTTGAATGATGTTTACGATAAAACATCTGTCATATATTGCGAATTATTAGCTTATGCTGTGGATGAACTTTTGCATGAAGCCTTAAGACGAGGTAATATAAATAAAAAATATGTAAAGAATTAAAAAAGATAATTATCTATTATCTCATTAGCTCACATATTTTAATTAATAACGCAATAATTGCAAATTTTGCAAAATGGTACAGGACTTTTCGACTCAGTTTGGTCCAATCTACCTTCACTTTTCGTGCCGTCAGTTACATGTCGGACACCCTGTACACAGGGTGTACACCGTATATACAAGGTGAGTTTTATAACTTAAGACTGCAAAATATCTGTTAAAATAAGCATTGTACGAAAAAAATATTTTAAATAAACCCTCAATATTTTCAAAGGGGCAATTTCATTTCGCAAAAATTAGCCGCCTACCACCCCCCCTCCCTCTCCTCTTCTGAGGATAAGGTTGAGGATAATTTTGAAATCTTAAATGGGAACCCCTACTTTTGATTGCAGATTCGGATTCTACGTTCAAAAACACGTAAATTTTGTCTGAACTTTTTTTTTCTGATTTCTGATGGCGCTGCATTTGGCGAAAATTAACCTTCGTTTTTTTTAAGGAGAATCTTCATGTTTTATTATTGCATAATGATGCTATGTTGAAGAAAAGTAACTTTTGTCTGAAACATGTTTTTCGAATTATCGTAGATGTCTACGATAATTTTTATCCATTCTTAGTTTTACTTTTTAACGACTTTGATCAATTTTATATTGAGCAACACTGGTCCATTAAAAAAACCGACACTAACTACGATTTTATTAATAAAATAAAAGGTTATTAGCAGCATACTGTCATTTATTATTAAATACCCTTTGGTTTTCATGGACATGACGGAAATTATAAATCCTTTTGGAGTATAGATGCAATTTTTGCGTTTTGATATTTAAAAAAAAATTAATTTTGAATTTAATATTTATGAAAAATTAACATGTTAATATATATAAATTATATTTCTTATAGATATGTTTTATATATATGTTTTAGTTATCTATTTCTTAAGATAATGTAAACATATCACTTGAACGATTTTTATTTTTAGAAGCTTTATTAACTGATCATTTTTCCTTTCATATCGACTATCTGATATTTTAAATGCCCATCTTTAAAATGTCTTGAAAAAAATACATTATACAAAAAAATATTTTAGACAAAAATTCTTTGTTTTTAATAAAAAGCAATAAAACAGTGATCTTGATCTGGTTTTAGGTGATTTTAAGGATTAACATTGCCTGGAAACCTTTATGTAATATACTTTGGATAACTTTAACGCCGATAGCTGCTTAACTTATTTAAACTTTTTTAATTCAGGAAAAGCTTAAATAAGAGGGACAATGTTTTGACGTCTCGATATCAGCTATAATAATATTCAGTAAAAAATAGGGGCATTTATTTTTTAAAATCTTAATAACATTGATCTGGATGACGCAAACTAGTTTATATATTCTCTTAAAATAAAACAACTTTGTCCAAAATATTATTTTTCAATATTATACATTTTTTCAAAATATTTTATCGGCATTTAAAATGAGTTACATTGTATATTTAATTATTTTATATTGATCAACCTAGGATAGCACAAAAGACATTTACAAACATTCAATGGATATTATTGGGATAGAATATAGAGATAAAAACCTTGAATATCTGAAAATCCCTCATGATATATCCGATGGACATACCTCGGATCTACTTTTGCTACGTGGGTATATATACACGTATCCACTTCAGACATACTTTATATAATTTTATATATATATAGGATACATGCACAATATGGCGCAATTAGTTTTTTGTGATTGGAAGCATAGAGGATATTTCAAGATAATTTAAATCTTTTTTAATGGAAATCTGTATTTTTTTATCCATAGTTTTATCAATAGCGGTTGCGAAGACAAGTACAAAGACTTATAATTAAAGGTCATTTAAGGTTACGCAAAGTAGTAAATTACCAAAAAATTTATTCACGTTCTTTATATTTTTCAATGTTTATATTTAGAGATAACAAAAACATTTTGTATTTAGTCTTTTCTTTAACATGTCCTCCGTCATTAAGAATGTAACATTACAATCTTTTCAAAAATTCAGATTCTACGCATTTTAACATCTTATCTTATCTTATATTATCTTATATTCTTGTACAGGCAGCTAAAATCCTCGTACGTAGTTCTTTAATTTTTTCCACTAGTGTTTGAAAAACTCTCTGTTTCAAATAGCCCCAAAGAAAAAAGTCGCAGGCAGAAAAATATCAAAATGTGCACAAGTTGATAATTTATGACCTTGCGTGACCTTGAATGACTTTTAATTATAGGTCTTTGTACTCGTCTTCGCAACCTATATCATACTATGGATAAAAAAATACAGTTTCCCATTTAAAAAAATTCAAATTACTTTAAGATATTCTCTATACCTCCAATCACAAAAAAGCTAATTGCGCCATATTGTGCCTTCTTTCTAACTAAACAATTTTTGTTTGAACTTTTTTGTATCTTTAATTTTCTACGAAATATTTATGCGTATCCACTTATATAATCAGACAGGTTTAGAAACACTCTGTATATACACCCTGTCTATATATACAGGATATTTCTAAACCTATGTCAGAGATTTTAAGGACGTTTGTAGGGTCAAAATAAGAAAAAAAGTTTATATAAACATGGGTCCAAAAATGCTTTCCTTCCGAGTTATAGCCCCTAAAGTAGAAAGAATCACAAAATATATTGTAGCTTTCGGAGACTTTTTCAAAGATCGTTAAAATTTTATACAGTGTAATAATTAATAAAATAACCTTCATTTTTATATGATTTTGACATTTTGATCCGATTTTGAGGGAGAAATATGGGGGGGAAGAGGTAGTAATTTTCAAATGGCCATAATTTTTTTTATTTTTTGTCACATCAAAAAATAAATTAAATTATTCGATTCAGGAAAAAAAACGTTAAAAAAGGTATTTCTAAAATTTTTTATCAGACTAGTTGTTTCGGGGAAAAATGGAGATAAAAGAATTTAAGAATGTTCGGAACATCAGCCGCATAAGCAACTTATCAAATTTTTAGTTCTTACTTATAAAAAATGCTCAAAATGGGAACCGTTAGCAGCAATGCTTTCATTCGTCTGATTAGCGATCGGCGTACTTTTTCAAATATATCAGGAATGTTTCATACGATTTGGAATGCATTTATGTTTCGAGCCCGTAAAGTATCGATATCCGGAATAGTGTAAACGAAAAATTTCACATAGCCCCACAAGTAAAAGTCTAACGGATTACAATCGGGGGAGCGGACAGGCCACGGCACGGGGCCTCCTCTCCCTATCCAGTGATTCGCGTACGTCACAAAAAATCAAAGTCCAAAAAATCAAGTTTTGGGACTGATTTTTTTCTGGAAATTCGTTATTTCTTGATCTAGTTACTGGATTACTATGACTCTTGAATCTTCCATATTTTCTTTGCCATCAATACTTTAAAGTTAGCGTGCATTTAAAATTTTTAAAAATTTTTACGTTGTCACTATTTTTAAAATAAAATCAAGTTAATAAAGTGAAGTTTTGTTTTAAATGTGAAAAAATTGCAATAGAAACATATTAAATAATGCATGATGCATTGGAAAAGATTGTCTAACAGGTAGTAAAATGTTTTTGTAATATGCACTGTTTAAGAGTTGCTATGGCACGTTTAAGGATGATACAAGAAAAGAACGCTCTTTTATAAGAATGTCAAATGTGTGCGCGCACTTCTCGCACAAAATCGCTGACTGATGATTGAATATCACATAAATTGAACATTAGTATATGGGAAATGTTTACACTATCATACAAGACATGTTCAGCAAAAGAAAAAAGTGTGCGAGGTTCATTTCGCGCTCTTTGACATCAGAGAAAAAACGCAGAATTTTATTAAATGATGCCGATGACCTGAACATTTCACTACGCGCTAGACAATCTTTTTCAAATGCATCTTGCATCATTTAATATGTTTTTGTTGAAATTTCTTCATATTTAGAATAAAATATTTCTATTTTAAAAATTATGACGTTAGCTACAAAGCTAGTGAATATAGACAATTTTTATCATATACTGGCCCAATTATTTTTAGGTTATATTAGAAAATCAATCTACTTACATTTTTCAAATACTGCGAATTTTGAATTTACCCACACTTAGTCACACATTATTAATATTTGCAGACATTGCGTTAAAAAAATTTGTAGAAAGAAATCTTTATATTTATGGATAACGATTTATGTTATACAATGTTCATGGTTTATTACACATAAGTAAAAGCGTACAATGTTATGGTCTGCTAGATAGTTTTTCTGTTTTTGCATATAAAAATGAAATGTCAACATATAGAAAATTATGTAGAAAATCTGATTTACTTCTGGAACAAATTTCGGCACGATTATGATAACTACGGCCCCTTATTTGAAGGGTCACTTCTGAAGGCATCTTTGACGAGAAAAATAATAAATAAAATGTAACCAATAGTTTCCAAGATATGCGATTTTAAAGTTTTACAGTTTTAATGCTTTTTCTGTTTAAAATAAAGAAAAATAATATTTGTTTACTTGCATTAATGTAAAGCAGATGTGAAAAATGTGTCTGTTTACATTTCCAAGGACAAACTTCTTGGACTTTTTCACTTTCCACACGAGGTTCAACTCAAATCTTTGTATTGATAAGTTGTGTTTATATAATTTTTTGGTAAATATTTTTTGGTAAAAATGAAAAGTTGTGAAAGCCATGTGGAATCTCATTTCGCATTAAAAAGTATATGCGAGGAGGCAGCTTGTTCCGCCCCCCCCCTCACTTACGGAGGGGTTTCAAAAAATTAGATACATAGGTTTGCGTTAAACCTTGCTTTGCGTGGAAAGTTGTAAACTTATGTGGGACCTCATTTTGCATTAAACAATATATACGTGGAGGCAGTATGTTCCGTTCCTTCGGGACTTCCACATCAAAAAATTAGACACATAAGTTTGCGTTGAACCTTGTGGAAGTGGAAAAACTCAAGAAGTTTTTCTTTAGAAATGTAAACAAATACTTTTTCCACGTCTATTTCATACAAATACAACGTAAACAAACTTTATTTTTTCTTATTTTATAACAGAAAATGCATTAAAACTGTGAAACTTTAAAATCACATATCTCGGAAACTATTGATCAAAATTTTTTTTACTATTTTTCCCGTGTTTCTCGTAAAAATGCCTTTAGAAACGACCATTCAAATAGAGGGTCGTAAGTTGTCATAATCACCTCCAAATTTCAAATCGAATAGAAGAGTTAAAAAGAAACAATGCGAATTATTATTCAAACTCTGAAGTTCGAATGGCATTTCAAAAACATTCCAAAGATTCATTTCCAACATATTTATCTGAATTTGAACAGTATAAATGTATGAAAGTAAATAATGTGCTCTTTAGTATTGCACTAAGAAATAACTGTTGTATTTTAAATGATTTATCAATTTGTATAATTATAAATATTTAAAAAAAAATTGTAATAATTTTTGAAATTGTAATGTTTGCTGTAAAAAAATTCAAAAATACTAGTAGTTTTTTTAATGTTGGAATACACCTTAGTCAGAAATTGGTTTTTTTAAATGTAACAATCTAGCTTCTGAAATACATTTTGTGTCTTTTGAAGAAATAAAATGTAAATGTTTTTGAATACTTTTGCAACCAAAAAATATTGAAACAAATAATAATATTTGCAATTCTTCTAATAACATAAATTATAATGATACAATTCTTTCACAATCAAAACAATTCATTGTATGTACAATGCAACATCTTTTCTAAAATTTATATATTATCTAAAAATTACAATTCAAAGTTTAAAATATTTTAATGTTCTTTTATACTTTTATTATTTTTATTATATGTTTATTTCCAATTTTGTAGCTATTCCTAATTCATACATAGAACTGTTAGTTATTTTTATAGCATAACATTTGCAATGAGATCACCAAAAAAAGAAACAACAAAGTCCACTATTATTATAGATATTAAATAACAGAATTTTCAGATTACAATGAAAATGATATAACTGAGAAGTATGAGTTAACTAAAGATGAAGTCCATCAAAATAAGATAGAAAATGATATACATGCATTGGGTAAGATATTGAGACACAACAGATATTGGAAAATATGGATGGTGAAAATATTTCACTTTTTTCAAATCATAGTCAATTATCAAAAAATCATCTATTCGATCTGATATAGTATTAGATCCTCCATTCAAATATGAAAGCTTCAACTAGATATTATAATGAATCAGCAATATATAATTTAAAGCAACGTGACATGTCTCATTTCAATTTATCCAACAATGTGAGCTCAATATTTTATCCTGTAATTTTAAATGCACAATATGATTTAAAAAATTTGCGACTGGCAAGTTTTTATCAATCAGAAACATACACAGAAAATAAACCTGAAAATATAATAGTATTGATAATCGGCATTATAGTTGTTTAAACGATAAACAGTAATATAAATATTTTTTTATTTTTGATTTATATTTCATGCTTCTACCTAATAATTAATTTTTATTCAAGAAATTGAATTAAAATCTAATATAGAGATGATCCACAAATGTCACATTTATTGTCATATTATGAATCACAAAGAGACTTTGTATGCAAAATGTTACTAATATTGGAAAAATTTTGAATCTTGATAATCTTAATGAATTTGTAGACAAACGGTAGTAATTCTAAAATTTTTTTTATTCTCCATATATTATGCATTATTTTACATATATATATATATATATAACATATAAATTTTGATTGAAATTATATATAACATATATATATATATATATATATATATATATATATATATGTTTTTTTTAGAAAAAAAACTGAAGTTAAGGTTCATAAATATTCTGCAACATATACTTCATAAAGGAAAAAGATATTAGATTTTCTTCACCTATGGCTGAAAATTTTCGATAAAAATTCTTACGTGTCTTTTACGTAAAAAAATTCATTTAATGAATTATTACAAAGCATATTTTTTATTTTTTCTATAGCCAATTATATGAATGGATAAACACAAGTTATAAAAATATCGAAAAAAGATACAAAATTGATACATAATATATAAAATCGAAAAAATAAAAAAAAAATATTGGACTAAACCTTCTTTTCTTCCCTTTACAAGTAAAGAAGAAGTTGTACAATTTGATTATGCAGAAGATAAAACTTATGACGAAGTTGTAAGTATTAAATACAAAAAAGGAGATTATTTGCGATATATAAATTATTAATTTAAAATTATATTTGTACATATATGCATTAGATATGTTATCTATAATATGTTAGAAGATTTTCATTAAAAGAAGCATTAAATTTATGCATTAAAGAAACAGTTAAAGATGAAGTTATCTTTTTTTATTTTTTATGACAATAAAAAAGAAAAAATTTACTTATTTTTCAAAACAAAACTTTGTTTTGCTATTCAAGATTAGCTTTATTTTTGCATATGTATATATATATATATATATATATATATATATATATATATATATATATATATTGTGACGTTGCCGTCCCGCGCG
>JBCEWD010000009.1:7512726-7526986 GCA_039654425.1 Cataglyphis rosenhaueri | reverse complement strand
ACGGGCAGTTAGCGTGCAAATAAAAGTATAAACACCAAAAACTATGAACTATTTCGCACATCTGATTTACACGAGTGGTATGAGCGACGCGTTCATATCGAGCCCACCCGAGTATCGGTCAAAGAATTTCAGGAACGTGACAGCGGGTGGGCATTGTCGCGGATACTCGATTTGATTGTAAATATAAATAAATATAAACCTATGCGCGCGGGATGTCATTTTACCGCGGGAGATAACGATGAAGAGAGCGGTGATCAACGTGCAATCTGAAGACACTGCATGTTTCGCGTGGTCAGTGGTCGCCGCTCTACATCCAGCTAAATTGAAAGTGGATCGAGAATCGTCATACCCTCGCAACAGTACTGAATCTCCAAGATATTGAGTGACTAAACCAAATTAAATAATTCGAGCTTGCTAATAACATCTCAATAAATATATATAGTATCGAGGAAAAGAACATGAGGGGTAGCGCGAAGCGTTTGCATGCACGTGAGAAAGAGATAGCATTAATGATATCATGCATGTGGGAGAAGGATAGCACGAAGCGTCCACATGGTCGTAGGAGAAGGATAGCGCTAATGATCTGCACATGTGGATGATGCGATGGTCGCATCGCGGTGCGGGGATAGCAGTAGATGTGTTAGGCAGAGTCTGGTTCACTTCGCGTTAAGACCTTGTCATAAGAGTAAAAGAAGTAGATATATAAAGAAATAAGATAGAAAGATCTTGGAAGGGGAAGTGACGGCAGGAGAAAGGCAGGCGGCTTAAGTATGACGAGTGATGTTCAGGGTGAGGGGGGGTGAGCGCAAGTTAGATGGCGAGGGGGTCCGAGAGAAGGGGAGGAGGAATGTCGGCTGTTTCGAGGTCGAACCTGTGGTTTTCAATTATCGGCGCCGCTTAGAGCGTGCGATCGAAGTTCTAAGGAATCGATATAATGGTTTCGTTAGAATTTGTTCGAGATTTATTTTTTTGGCGGCGAGGCGCGTCCGACGATGGAGTTAGAGTATCCGACGCGGTTAACCTTCTTTCCGTTATTTTCGAAATACTTATTTGTTTAAAGGAAAAATTGTGTAAAAATTATATAGAGGACTGTTTGCATTGCGCGGAAGAGATCGATTTCACGGAAAACTTCGTGCGAGAAGCGGGTGACGGGCGATTCAACGAACCTTTCGCGGACGTCGGAGCCGATCTGCTTTATCGCAATAAGAAGTGGCGGTACGGCGTTCCAAATTTCTTGTGGGAGATAAATCACTTGGTGCATTGTTATTACCAAGGTTGTTTATTCGATAACGTAAAATATATCGAGGAAAAGGAGAGATATTGCGCGAATTGCGCGCGCGGACCGAGCTATATTAGAAGCGTATCGACGCATATAACGGAAGTAGCGATCAGCGAGATAGTACGATTGGATTATTTCATCGATGAGATCTTCGACGTGTCGAATCACTGATGCAGCGGTTGCGAGATGAGAGCCTTGTTTTACATCAAGGAGTACGATGAGGAGGATACATGGTTTACTAGCAAAAAGATTTTGCGTGCATTGAATGATGAATAACGGATCGAGAAATAACGGAAGAGCGCGAGATCATCTCGAAGAGTTTAAGAAAAATATACAATTTATTAATAAAAAGTCTTATATATCGCGATGGCGGGCGCGTACCTCGTGTGGGCGCGACGATGCGACGTCTCGAACGTCTCGAGTCGCTGCGAGAGAAGTGCCGAAGGGGGCGCCGAGGAAGATCCACCAGGGCGATTAACTGGCGTGAGGGATAATCTGCATTGACGCTTCGAGCGCTCGGGCGGCGGCGGCAAGAGACGCGAGGGATTCTCGTGGTCCGAGATCGAGATAGTTTTTGTTAGACGCGTTTTAACCGGCACTGTTATGAATTTTGATTATATAGAACCTCTGCGGTTTCTCGAGGACGCCAGAGATATGGTGCTCGATCAAGTGCGCGACGTTATGGGTAGATAGGATAGCGTTAAAGTTAATACCGCGTTTAATGGCGAGTTCGTTTCGGGTGAAAAGATTTCCATTAAGACTATCATTACGAAGAATCATCCGTTTCTGCCCGCGTCCGATCTGTGGGAATGATACAGGAGCCACGTGGTTGATGCTATTCTAGCTTCGCTGGAGGAGTTTCAGGAACGCGATAGCTGATGGGCGTTATCGCGAATACTGAATTTGACGGTGAACGTGAACAGATATAATCCTATGCATGCTGGATGTTACATCGAGATACTGCGAGAGATCAAATTGCAAAAAGCGGTAGTTAACGTGAGATTTACGGATGATGCGTATTTCGTGTGGTCGGTGGTCGCCGCTCTATCCGGTTGAAAAGAACGCGGATAGAAATTTCCGGTATCCTCATTATACAGTGTTGAATCTCGAGAGTGTCGAGTTTCCTATGAGTTTGAACGGAATTTCTAAGTTCGAGCGTCTCAACGATGTATCTATTAATGTGTATACCATTCGGGATAAAAACATAAAAAAAGAATCATTGGTCCTCTGCGTCTCACTAAATAAGAAGAAACACGTCAATCTGTTGTATTCACGATACAACGCGATGAGATAACGCGGCGTATTTCGCGTGGATCAAAAATCTGTCTCGTCTCGTGAGTTCGAAATTGATCGCTCGACGTTGTAAAGCGCATATATGCGATCGGTAAGTATTCATTAAAAAAATTTGTTAAGCTATAACATATGCGATGTAATAATAAATATAGCATCGTAGATGCATGCACCATTTTCGAAGGAGCGATAAGTTATCGGCTCACATGGAAGATTGTGGAAGAATGAAACACTATCGTCCTTCCAATCGAAGAAGAAATGGTTAAATTTTAACAATTACGACAGAAAGGAAGCGAGTTTCGTTCGTGATGTACGCGGATTTAGAATGCGTTTGGGAGAAGAAAGGGGAAAAGAGAACGCCAAACTCATCTATCGTTCAACATCATAAGGTCCACAGCGTGGGATATTACGCGCGATGCGCGTTCGACAATCGCGAATCGATGTACAAAGCTTATCGCGGCGAGAGCTGTGTATCGTGGTTCGTTCGTGAACTGCGCGATCTGGCGCTTTGCGCGAAGGATATTTTGGACACCATTGTGCCTATGATCCCTCTTACACCGGATGAGCGGGAGAGATTTCGCGACGCGACGCGCTGTGCGAGAAACCATTCGAACCGGAAGACGTTCGCGTGCGAGATCACTGTCATCTGACCGGGCAATACACGTTATATCCCGCGCATTCGAGTTGCAATGTAAATTACAAGGATACCTACATTATTCCTATATTTTTTCACAATTTATCAGGCTACGACGCCCATTTCATTATTAAAAATGTGACTAATGTCTTCCCCGATAGTCGAGCTGTTACCGTTGACGAAGGAAATGTACATGTCTCTTTCTCGAAAAGCGTGGACGAGGCGTCGAGCGAAGAGAGGCGGTACGGAAGACGCGTGAAATTATGTTTCGTGAATTCTTTTAAGGTTTTAAGCGAGAGTCTTGAAAAATTGACGTCTTATCTCGATAAGAACAAGCTAAAAATCGCGAGCTCGAAATTTCCCGATCTCGATTCGACGACGTTGATTTCGAACTTCTTACGCGAAAATGTGTATTTCCATACGAGTATGTCGACAATATTGATAAATTGCGGGAGACTCGTCTATCGTCGCGCGAAGCGTTCTATAATTCGCTGACCGGCGATATCGTACCGATAGCGATTAGCGCACGCGATAAAAGTTTGGGAACGATTTCGCGTTGAGACTTTGGGTAATTATAGCGATCTGTATTTAAAAACTGACGTTCTTCTATTAGCCGATAATTCGAAAATTTTCGCAACGCTTGTATGAGAAATTACGGTTTGGATTCCGTGCATTATTATACGTTACCTGGAGATACGTGGGATGCTATGTTAAAATATACGGGTGTTCGATTCGAGCTATTAACAGATATCGATATGGTGTTCGCGGAACGGAGAATACGCGGTGGGTTGAGTCAATGTTCCAATAGATACGCGCGCGCTAATAATAAATACTTACAGTTGTACGATCTCTCGAAACCGTTGTCGTATTTTATGTACTTCGACGTAAATAATTTTTACGGATGGATGATGCATCAGTCGCTACCTTATGAGAATTTTTGATGGGTCAAGGATGTTGCGAGTATCGATTTAATGTCCGTGATGCCGGATTCGCCTATCGGTTATATTCTAGAAGTCGACTTTGCGTATCCGCCCGGCCATCACGACTCTCACGCTGACTTACCGTTCTGCCCAACATACGATAAGCCTCCCGGAAAACGGCAGACTAAACTCCTCGCCACATTGCGCGATAAGCAACGTTACGTGATACACTATCGTAACTTGCAGCAATGCGTTAAACATGGATTAGGTGTTACGAAGATATATAGAATACTACGATTCGCGCAATCACCATGATTACGCGGATACATCAAGCTAAGCACGCGATTGTGGAGAGTGGTACCCATTTGACCACGTTAATATTGAACACGGTCCCGATTGATCACGTTACAATTGACCACGGTCCCGATCGACTACGTTGATATTGACCACGGACTATGGACGTGCATGGACAGGAAACACGCGCGCGCGCACACACACATACACGAGGGGGTGCAAGAGGGGCCATCGGCCCTACTCCCGCACCCTCCCCGCTGGGAGGCTAGGTGGACCTCGCTTTATAACAACGTGGTCAATCGGAATCGTGGTCAATTGTAACCGTGGTCAATCGGAACTGTGGTCAATTATAACGTGGTCAATCGGGACCGTGATCAATATTAATGTGGTCAAACGGGACGCTCCCGATTGCGGATTAGCGTGAAAAACGAATTTGAGAAAAATCTGTATAAATTGATGAACACTGCTGTGTTTAGTAAAACTATGGAAAATGTGCGTAATCACTCAAACATCCGGCTGACTCGATGGGATGGGCGATATAGTGCGAAGATGATGATCACGAAGTCCAACTTTTACAGTAGAAGCGTTTTCGCGGAGGATCTAATAGCTGTGGAGTTGCGTAAACTCGAGATTAAATTTCACAAACCGATTTACATGGTTATGTGCATTCTTGATATGTCAAAAATTCGTATACGAATTTCATTACGAGTATATGTTACCATTGTATAGAGATAAGTGTAGGATAATGTACACTGACTCGGATCTTATCTATCGCGTCGAGCGAAGATGTATACGAGGATATGAAGCGCGATATCGATAAATTTGATACGAGTCGATACGAGATTACGCAATGGATAATGCGTACGGTATGCCGCTCGTTAATAAAAGGATGCCGGGTCTTATGAAGTATGATAATAATAGCGCGATTATGACGAAATTTGTTGGACTTAAGAGCGAAGATGTACACGCTGTGAGTTGACGATAGGAGCGAGACGAAAAAGATTAAAGGTATCAAAAGCGGCGTCGTCGCGAGAACGGTGACCTTCAACGATTACACGCGCTGTCTGCGATGAGAGATCAAGATGACGCGCGAATAGTCTTGCGTAAGATCCAAGTTACACGAGGTATATACAGTGTCGAAGTCGAAAATCGCGCTTAGCCCTTAGTACGACGATAAGCGGTACGTCATATCCAGAACAACTGATACTTTACCGTGGGGGCATTATAAAATACCATTGCAATAAGTTTTATTTTTTAATCGATAAAATTTATATATTTTATAAGTTTATAATAAATTTGTAATAAATATAATATATAGAATAAAAATATTAAATAAATATATTAAATAAATATAATAAATAAATGTAGTTTATAAAATAAAAAATATACTTTATTCATAATAACATTTTTATTTAAATAAAATGTATTTTTATTATAATACAGCTGCTTTATTTATCCAAGAATTGTGCGTTTCATCCATTCCTAACCATTTCACGTAAACCTCGTCGCATCTTCGACGCAGCACTTTCTCCACGAGATATATATCGGGATCGGAAACGCGCAACAACTCGTGCTCGTAGAATCCTCCGGCGATCGGCTCGTTTCGCGAATCCTCAATAGATATATCGCGGGATTGGTTTGTTGCACGAAGCTATTCGAAATACCTCGTGGTCCAATTAGGCGTGAAACCTTTCTCGAAGATTGTCTTAAACTTGCTGATGCGTATCGGATCGTCTAGCTTAAATTTCGCGAGAACGGCTGTCTTTATGTTGTTATACACTGTGTTTAAAAGTTTATTGGTGATCGCGATGGTCACGTCGACGGGTCTCATACCGATAGCGCGATGCTTTCGCGCGTTGTTTTCTTTCACGAGGCGGGGCAACACGTCGATCCATTTGTTCCGTTTAGCGTGAAATACTTCCACATGAAGTTCTTGAGCGTGTGATTGAATCTCTCGACGATCGACGCTTTCATTACCGAGTACGTCGAATAATGATTTATGCCGCGTTTCTTCGCAAACTTTCGCACTTCGGTATTGTAGAGTTAGTTTCCTTTGTCGGTCTGCAGATTTTTCGGACACCGCTTAGATTCTCGCGTTATTTTAGATAACGCTCGGGCAACCTCGCCGGCGCTTTTGCTCTTGAGCGGTATGACCCACGCGTATTTGCTTAAGGCGTCGATAACGGTGAGTATGTAATTGTCACCTTTGTTGCTTCTCGCGTAAGGTCGCATCTCGACCACATCCGCTTGCCATAGATTATTGTACCCGAACACCGTGACGCGGCGACGCGAGAAATTTCTTCTCGCGGGCGCTTACAATTCTTTCACCAGTCTTCGTTTTTGGGCGCTTATTCTATCTTTTTATCGGAATAACGCCCTTTTACGATCGCTTTTCCTTTCTCGCTCGATTTCGATACTAGAAGAGCCATTATCGAAGCCAGCGAGTTCGTCGAGCTTGTTTTATTAGAAGATTTGCTCGTGGTTTTCTCTAAACCTGTTATACCTATGTTTATACCTATGTTTCTCTAAACATGTTATACTTATGTTTATTCAACTCGTTCGATTCTTTCACTAATCGAGACGTCGATTCTTTCAATTTTTTAATTTTTGCTATGGAATTCGCCGCGATTTGCGACTTCTCTATTAGTTTCTGTATCGTTTTATGAGATTCTACGTTTTTCGTGGAGGTATTTGTTATGAACTGCGATATGGAATTTCTCGCGGCATCGATTCGTTTGCTTAGATCTTCAATCCGTTTGTTCAGAGCGTCGGCGCTCGTCTCGATCTTCGAAATGGCGCTCTCCACCGCGTCTAACTATTTATTTAGAGCGCTTTCGAGCTGGGCTACTCTCACAAACAGCAGAACGACTCCCTGCCCCGCCTCGTCCGCGTCTTTTCTCAACTGCGACGCGATCTTCTCGCCATTCTCGCGATACTCGATCTTGTCTTTCTTCGTGGCGCATAAAGCGAGATCGACGTAACTCTTGCTCATCGCGTCGGCGTACTCCTTCGGCGAGGCTAGACGTCTTATCTTGTGCTCTCTCGCGTCGTACTCGTTGGCGTAGCTCGCGCACAGAGCGTAATTTCGCAGGGATTCGATAACCGGGCGTAATCTTCCGACATCATTGTTGCGTTTCTTCAGAGATATGCCGAATTTGCTCAGGGACATCGCGCGTGTCTCGCGCGCGACTGCGATGGACGCCGGCGCGACCGTTCGATTTATAGCATCGCGAAGCTTCTCGACTATCGATAAAATCTCGTTATCGCGTTGTTTCCAGTTTGACGCGAAACGTCTAGTAATTGCAGACGATCCACTAATTTGTTCGGATCGTCGAAGTGAACATATTCTATTCCCCGTAACTTGCATGGTCGACGACACGCGATCCGTGCCCGTCTATGCGCCGACGTACTGTAAAAACGGAGCGATGATGTGTTTGTACTTGTATCCTTTATTTCCTAAAACGGGCTTACTAGATTTTTTGTCGCATCTGTGAGCGTTCGTCGTTAATAGTAATAATATTTCTATACGTTACTTTATCATTCTCGGTGTATACGAGATCGTCGGGCATTCTCTTGAAAATCAACTCATACAAACCGGAAGTACTGACGTATCTAACACCGTTTATGAGTATGGAATCATCGACGTCTATGTCGAAACGCTTATCCCTGAACGTTGCGCTGTCCTCGCCAATGTACACTCTATAAACGTGATTGATCTCGCTCGATCTTTCCCCGCTGAAAAAAGCTCCCACTTTCGTCTCAACGGTCCTAGCTGACTGTGCAAAATTTCGCAATCTTGAGGAGTTTGAAGAGTTCGTTTAACGGACGTTTCGAGCGTCGAGGGCGATTTGAAATCCTTGAATATTTCCGTTTCGCCCAAAGCGAGCAGATTTCTCTCGGTGAGGGGAACGTGTCTAATGAAGTAGACACGTTTTCCAATCGCCGTCTCCCTCGTATCCGTTTTGCTTCGGACTTTTATCGCGTAGGAGTTAGCGATCATCCATCTTCCATTTTCCCTTGATGCTCGTAAGATCAGCGTCGACCGCCTCGCGTTTAACCGCATCTCGTTCGTCTTGCTCGGTGTTCGGCGATGCGACGCAGTAGCTCGACGATCGGTTTGAAACGAGTCTCCATAGCGACCTCGCTCTCCATCTTGCCGGTTTTTAACTCTGTGTTTTTTACGAATCGAAGCGTGCGTCTTAGCTATCTAATTTGCCACCAGTGTTGCCAGATTGCCCACGCTAGCAACATGCAACCGTAGTGGAAGGAATAGCGCACACAAGCGCAAACCGCGTACGTGTGAGCTCGACGCTTCGGCTGGCTTCAGACAGCAGAAGAGGACAGATATATTATTTTCTGTCTCTCTCCTTTTTATCAAGTCGGTAACGAAGACGGGCGGCAGGCCAGGCGGGCGACACGCGACACACGACGCGCGAGCATGACACTGTTTGTTTCTTGCTTCTCGATTTTCGCTTCTTGCTATGTGTTAAATATTTTTTTTCAGTCTTTTTATATGAGATATATATTATCTATTATATATCTATTATGTAATATAATTATTATATATAATATTATAGTTATTATACATATATAATATATCATGATAATATTATGATTAAAGATATGTGTATAAATTACTTAAAGTTTTTAATTCATGTAAAAATGCATCTCAAATCGATGATTTGAAAAAAGGAATATCCGTGTGGAAACAACAAAAGCAAAAATCACACATTTTGTATTAGAAATTACGCACATACGTATATATGGACCACATAATATATACGTTTGTGTCAAACAATAATAAATAAAATAAAACAATAATGAATGTAGTGATTTTCCACACCACCAATGGCGCGTTAGATTTTTTTAATCTTGTGGATCTTCACCTGTAACTATATCATACCACATTATATTATAATAATATGCTCTATTGAATCTGTCATTTATAGAATATTTTTTACACACTTGCTTTTGCAAGTGTGATGTCGATTAGCGATAACAATTTTTTTACACACTTGCTTTTGCAAGTGTGATGTCGATTAGCGACAATTTTTTACACACTTGCTTTTGCAAGTGTGATGTCAATTAGTGACAACATTTGTTTACACATTTATATTGCTTTTATAAGTCTATTATAATGTCTATTACAGATAAAATTTGTTTTACAAATTTTTTTCCCGAGGAAAAAAAGCCATATATAAATATATATAAAATATGCCCATATACAAATATGATTATATATACAGGGTGTCTTGCAAAGATTGTGCCAATGCTCGTGAGCAGGTAGAGGAGTAAACAGTAAACTGAACAGAAAAGTCCTTTACCATTTTACAATTTTCGCAATAATTATTGAAATATTAATTAAAACGTATTGATGAATAAGCAAGCGTTTTGCACGGCCATCGCGCGGCTAGACCGACGGACGTAGGCTCTAGGCGTGTCAGCAGCGAGCTTCGTAGTGTCGTACGGCAATGAAAAAGTTTGGTCTCTCGCGTATCCCTCTCGTCGACGACAACAAAACACTGCTCCGATTGCATAGTCGGATCCATCGGTGGTCACTGTAAATTCTTGATTAAAGTCTGGCAATCTTAGCACTGGCACCGTCATAAGTTTTTCTTTTAGTATTTCAAAGGCGTTTTGTTGCTCCGTTATCCATTCAAATTTTTCGGTTTTCTTCGTTAGTTTTGTCAACGGTTTTGCTATTTTGGAAAAGTCTCCAATAAATTTCCTATAATATCCGGCTAAGCTTATGAATGATTGTACTTCCTTTACTTTTTTGGGCGTTGGATTCTTTTTTCGCTGTTAGCTTTGACGGATCCGGAGATATCCCGTTCTCCGAAATAATATGACCTAAATAAATTACTTCTTTGCGCGAAAATTTGCATTTATCCGGTTGTAATTTCAAATTATTTTCTCGGAGTCTCTGCAATACTTCTTTTAGTCGTTTGTTAGTCCTCTAGGCTTGATCCGCAAATCACAATGTCGTCTAAATAAATCAGACATTTAAGTCCTTGCATTCCTATTAGCATTGAATTCATCAGACGTTGGAATGTTGCTGGCACATTTTTTAGTCCAAACGGCATTCTATTAAATTCATAATGTTAAATTCATAGGGTGTTGAAAATGCAGTTTTATTTTTATCTTTTTCGGTCATCAGTATCTAGTGATAACCTAATGCCAAATCTAGAGTAGTAAAATATTTAGCGTTTCCTAACTAGTCCAATATATCCGTAGTATTGGGCAATGGAAATGAATCGCCTATTGTCAGGTCGTTCAGCTTTCGGAAGTCTATTACTACTCGGAGCTTAGGTTTTCCCGACGCATCTGCCTTTTTCGGTACCATTAATAATGGTGCATTCCATTGATGCACCATTGCATCACTTGTGCTGGTTCGGATAATTCGATCCTTTAACATTTGTTGTACTTGTTTATTTACTTCCGTCTTATGCTTTTCTGGAAGGCGATATGGTCTCATGTTCACTGACGAGGTGTTGGCGCGCGTGTTTATCTCGTGCTCGACCGTCGCGGTGCATGTCAGTGGTTCTCCGTCCACATGAAATCACTATAATTTTCGCATATCCGTAAGTGCCTGTTTTTCTTCGGTATTTAAATGCTGGGTGCGCAACGATTGTCAAATATGTGAGTTTCGCGAGGTTTTAAGTTTTGGATTTTTTCTCGTGTGCATCGTATACATTTAGACATCGTGTTGCTCTCTATCTCATCGAGTGCGATAAGACGCGTTTGCATCTTGACTTCCCTGTCTGTAGTATTAATGACGCTAACAGGGCACGTGTAGTCCGCGGCGTTTACTATACAGTTCCCCATATATATTTCGGGTGCTTTTTCTTCTGCGCGAACAATCCCTTTTCGGTTCTGATCCGTTCTTGCCTTTATTATCGTTTCACTGCGCGGCTTTAAAATTATTTTATTAAATGGATGGAAGTTTAGCAAGGCGTTTCCTATTTTTAATTGGTTGTATTTATAGTCACAGGTTACGGAATATTGACGAAGGAAATCGATTCCTAAAATCCCTTCATATTCGATTGGAATATCGTTTCTTATCACGTAAAATGCATGTTTTACTTTTTGGTTGTTTATTCTGACTGTTCCGTACATCTTTCCGATGGTGTATATTTTGTGTCCGGTTACTCCGGTGAGCGCAATTTTTCTTGGATGGGCGTATCGTATTTTAAATGCTTTAATTTTATTAACGATATAGTAGAGCCTGAATCATATAACATTTGTATTTTCTCATTTCTTATTTGTCGCATGGGAATGGTTACTAACAATAATTCGTTTTTTGTTCGATTACGCGGTGCTTCTTTTATGTGTGTAACCCGATATTCTGCTGCGGGTCGCGTTTTCTTCATAGAGTTATCCTTTTCTTCTGTGCTGCTATTACTGTCGGATTCCGAATTTCGTTTAAATTGACGCGGTAGTCTTTTCGACTCGGAAATTTTTTTGTTTGATTTTTTATTATTTTCCTTTTATCCGCATGTGTTCTCTGTCGTCCGTTTAAGCTCCAACATTCTTCACGATTGTGCCCAGATTTTTTGCAGTATTTGCAATATTTGTTTATTGTGTTTATTCATGGGGATCTCTCCGGTTTTGAGAACGCGTATCGGCTTCGACAGTCGCGTTCGTAATGGCCGTTTTTTCCGCATTTAAAGCATTGAGGGGTCGAACTTCGATTTTGTCGCGAATTAGATGATTTGAATTTATTCTTATTATACAAGTAATTGGATTTTGTCGGTCTAAGTAATTTTTCTTCGGCGCTCGCGCCCGTAATCGCCTTTTGAAGCGTCGTATATCTTTGGGCGCGTACGAGCACCTTGAGTTCGTCGCGAAGTCCGATTTGAAAATTTGTTAATGCTTGTTTCTTAATTGTTTCCTGGATCGTGCGCGTTGAGTGTGCGGATGTTCTTTCCCTTCGATCATAGAGTCGTATAATTTCATTGCTAGTAGATCCACTCGTTGTCCAAACGTGTTTTCCAATGCGCGGTTTTATTTAATTTTTGCTTTAATGAATTAAATTCGATTTGCAAATGTGTAGTACTTTGTTTAATCTGATAACAAGTCTCGAGTTGATGCTTTAATTCTTCGAACGTTTGTATATTTCGCGTCTCGAAATTCTGCATGGCTTTTTTCCTTTTAGTTTGGTATATAAAATTGCTTTCATTAACGATTCTTCATCTGCGGGATTTATGTTTCGGACGGCGTACGTGCAGGCATTCAAAAATTTTTGTAATTTATGTCGCGACGTTCCGTCAAATTCGGAGATCATCGTCCTTGCTTCTTTTAGCAGTACGTAATGTGATGCGATGCTTATTCTGTTTCGAAGGTCGCGATTACTCCATCCATATGTTTCATCAAACGCGTCGTTATCTCGCTCTCTATCGCGATAGTCTTGGCGGGGCAATTCTCTCGATGTGTTTTCCATTGTGGTCATTCGCCGGTTTAGCGAGTTCATATTTGCGCGTAGGTCGTTTAGCACATCAAGTAAATATGCGTATTCTATTCTTTCTTTGCGATTTTCGGGCGGGGTGTTATCTATAGCCTCCGCTCTAGTTTGGCCCATCTGTCGGATGGATCGACGCATGTTTTCGATCTCGACGTCTACTGCGCCTTGCGGTATGTTCGCGGGAGTGTGATCTTGCGGGAATCGTGCTTCGACCATATTATTTGCCTGAACACTATAAATTTCTTCCGGATCAAATTGATCGCTTTCGTATGAGGTTAACAAAAATTTGCGTCTTAAGGATACTCTACTCGGACTCTTGTTACGGTACGGTCTCGCGCGTCTAGTCTCGCGTTGAGTGTTGTCAGTGGGGTCAGTCGTGTTATTCGGGAATAGGCTTTCGTCGAAACTATTAAACGGAAATTCGCGTTCGGTGACGACGTTTTCCGGTAGTTCGGATTCGCTTTCGCTCGAGTATTGTGTTTCTAAATTTTTTCGCGCGCTATCTAAATTGTCTCGCGACGATAAACATAAACTAATTGCTCGTCGAGCCGGTTTGCTATGTAACCACAATCGGTCGCTTCGGTACGTTAGAACCTTCCGACATTCACGCAATTATAATTGTTTTACGGACTTACAGTAATAAGATGGCTCGCATGGTCGCTCGCAGATACGGCTATCCTTCGCTCGATGGCTGGTACGACTGACGGCTCGGGGCTCATTGTACGGGGTCGTTGCTCGGGAACGATGCGTTATTTGTTGAGGTGTCGAGGATCTGTGTTGATCCTTGGACTCTGGAGATCCTACTCGGGTCTCAGCTGCTTGGTTCTCGTCTGACTGCTTATCGTCTGTCTATATTGCTTCCGCTGTTGTCCGTTAGCTTTATTTTAGTGTCTAGAACGTGCCTGTTTTAACCTTTTTGCTTTGGATTTTTTCAGGTCTTCTCGGCTGTTTTTGCCGGTCCTGTAGCTATCCCACTGCTGCCACCAATTTGTTGTACCTCGCGGGGAGGCACTGGGTTTTTTAGGATTTACCACTAAAGCTTGGGAGCCGAGGACCGGATTGGGAGCCGGCAGAGAACAATATGTTCTCCTTTTTTATTTGAATAAACAATTTTTATTTCTTTATATTGAGTAGCTTCCTTGTAACGGGCCGCTTCACGAGCGGTGCAGTGCGCGCGGACAGCGCAGTCGGGATCAAGGTTCGTGAAGGGGTGAAACACAGTGAGAGACGTTTGATGAAGGTACGTCGTTTATTTGCCTCTCGAGGGCAATGGTCAGGTATTACAATCTGCTGTTGACTATAGTTTTTACTATCGTCACGCAGTGCTCGTCTTTAATAAATCGTACGTGTTTTGACGCCGGGCTAGACGGGTTTTTCGGCGT
>JBCEWD010000009.1:7350412-7361731 GCA_039654425.1 Cataglyphis rosenhaueri | reverse complement strand
GTACATATATTATAAACATATATATATATATATATATATATATATATGTACATATATTATAAACATATATATATATATATGTATATATATATATATATATATTATTATGTACATTTTTGACTCTGTCGTACTTACTTCTGTATTTCCAGGCTACGCATAAAACATTCATATGATTATAATATATCATGATATTATATTTCCGCATGAAATATACATAAATAACTAATAGGGATTTATTCTGTATAATTATAAGCTTTTATTGAAATCGGAGATTACTTGAAAAATTTATGTGTAAAAATTAATTATATGTAAAAATTAATGTAGGAGAAAGTAGAGTAAAACCAGATTTTTTGGATTTGTCTTCCTACAAAAAATCAGAAAATAAAAAAAATTTTGCCAACTGTTAATAGTCTTTAGTGAACCATAAACTATGAGAAAATAAGATTGCTGAAAAAAAAATTTAGTTATCAAGGATAACAAGATTTTTTGGAAAAATCAAAATACCTGATTTTATCCTAATGGTAAGGTAAAACCGGATACCTATTTGAAAACATGTAAAACATCAATGCAATTAAAACCAAAACAAAATCTAGATTTATTTTAATCAAAATACAATACAAAAATATCTTTGTCAATGATTTTATTGACAAAAATCATAAAGATATTTTATTCTTGTTTTATATTGTTGTAGGACTTTTTGTATAATTTTATGGGTCTCAAAATATTTTTATTTAGTGATTTATTTAGTGATTTCTTTTTCTAAGTTAGTTAGTTAGCTAGTTTTAATTAGCTAGTTTTAGTTTTAATTAGCTAGTTTTTGTATTTAAATTTTATAGAGAGACAAAGTCAAGATAACAGGTAATATTTTCCTCGTTTCATTACATATGTATATAGATATGAATATAGATCTACTTTTGCCCTAACACGAGGAAAATAACAAATATAGCGATTATATATTGAATATACAAAATGACGATCAAAACTAATGTAGGTATACTTCCTAATATGTACAAAATATTGCATTAACCAAATGCTCTGAGTATAAAGAAGCCATAATGAGTCGATTGTTGCCTCGATATCGATCTTTTCTGGCTCGAAAATTTTGAACTTCTTTCAAAAAAGAAATGTTGTATGCACATAAGCTCGGTTCATCTTAAAATAATGTTGGCATGAATCTACAACTAATAACACAAGTTAGCCAAAGATAATAGCATTTACCACGAAGAAATAGAGGTATTCAGTTTGACCTGTTTACTCAGTTTTATTCTACTTTCCCTTAATGCACGTTAAGAAAGGAAACTAATGTAAAAGAGACTAAAAAAATTACTTTTTTAAAAAAAAGTTAAAAAAAGGCGCTGAGTACACCCACTATGTAAAAAAATATTTAAAAACATTTTAAATAAAATATTTTTGTATAAAATAATTATTTAAATTTCCTACAAAAATAATGATATCAAAAAATTGCGCCAAAAGAATAAAAATTTATGTTATAAAATTTATTTTTTTTATTATTATTTAAATAAAAACAATTTGTATAATCAAATTGTATAAAACAGTTTAAATTTAAATTTCCTTCAAAAATAATAATATTGAAAAATTATGCCAACTGAATAAAAATTTATGTTGTAAAATATTTTTATTTTATTATTTCTAATATTAAGAAAAATTATACTTAATATTCGCATTATAATTAAAGTAGTAGTATAACTAAAATAGAGTTATTTTAATAAATAACTAAATGCACAATATACACACATCTAAAGTTGGGATATAATTATTAAAAGAAAATTTCTCATAAACTCTACATAGCATAAGACAAATTTATACCAAAGCAAGGTATAATAACTTGGCATGCCTGGGTTACATTAAAACATATTGTCTTAAATTTATTTGTGTTGTACAATATCTCATTATATGTGAAAATTAATTGCATCAATCATATAATAAAAATATTAATATATTAAATATTAGTATATTAAATAGAGATATCTTTCTTTTTTTTTCATCAAAATACAACAGTTCTTTTTGCTTATTATAGATATCTATTCTTCAAATTTCTTATCTACTCTTAATCTAAGAATAACGAATAATTATAAATTAGTGTCTCAGAAATCAATTTATACTTCTAAATTTTTTGATGAATAATTGTTATTCATATAGTTTTATTATTAATTATAGAAATAAGAAAATTACGATCAGCTCGTACTTTTTTATAAATTTTAAAATAAAAAAATAAAAAAATTAACTTAAATATAATAAAAATATAACTATATTTAATATAATATTCTAAGAATAATATTCTTAATAATAATATAACAATATTATAACTTTTTAACTTTTTAACATTTAATTTAATTTAATTTATATTGCATATGGCTATTGTTTTGCCATTTTATATTAATTTTATTAATCGGCTTTTGGTACATTTTATTCTATGTAAAATAAATCATCTAATAATTTTCAAACTTGATTGATGACAATTATTAATAAGACTTGCATAAAATACATTTTTATGCAATACAATTATAACCGCATTGCATTTGTTTATGTATACTAGAGTTCTTAAAGATAGAATCTGGCCACTTAATTAGTTTTGAAAAAACATGGCAGCAGTGCATATATGAACGAGTGTAATGCAAAGCAATTATAATTGTGTTGTAAAAAAAAATATTTCTTATTCAAGTCTTATTAACAATTATCACCAATCAGGTTTGAAAATTATGAGACGATTTATTTCATATAGAATAAAAATTGTCTGTGTCAAAAGCCGAATAACCAATATATAATAGCAAAACAATGATCATTTATTCTATAATTGCATTCTATAGATACATTCTATAATTAAATAATATTAAAAAGTTAAATAGTTTTAATTTTTATTATATAATTCATATTTTTTATAATATTGTATATTATTATCATAGAATATTATATTAAATAGTTATATTATTGTTATTTAAATTAATTTTTTTTATTCTTTTATTTAAGAATTTATGAAAAAGTACAAGTTATTCATAATTTTCTTATTTAAATGAATATATAAAAAGTACAAGCTGTTTGTAATTTTCTGATTTAAATAAATATAAATTGTTTGTAATTTTTTTATTTCATTTCTTTTTAAATTATTATGTTTTCTCTAACAATTTCTATTGATTCTATCATGTTTTTCTAAATTTTGTTTTGACCAATAAAAAGAAACACGCACGATGGCTTCAGATTCAATTCAGACTTGCACAAATGTAGGCCTTTAGTTTAGATGCAGTTATCATGGTAATTTTTCAATCAATCAATCGCTAACTGCAGAGCATTGCTAATATAACTCAGAACAATACTAGCGCAATCTTTCGTCGAAAGCAGTAAAAAGACTTGAAGTTTTATTTTATATTATATATATTTTATATTACATATATATTTTATATATATACAAGGTGTCCGGCGTCAATCGCATCACCCATCGTGCAGATAAAGCAAATAAAACTGAGAAGAAAAGTCTTGTTTTTTTCGATAACGCTTAATAAAAGAGTTATTATTGAGTGAAGTCTGACAATTCAGCGCCGATCTTTAGCTGGACGCACGTCAATGAGCCGCACGCCCGGCATGTGTGCATGAACGCTCAGCTATTTACAGCGCCTCACTGACGTGGGCTCGGCTAAAGATCGGCGATGATTGGCTAGACTTTACTCAATAATAACTCTCTTATTAAGCGTTATAGAAAAAAATGTTACAGGACTTTTCTCCTCAGTTTTATCTGCTCTACCTGCATAAGACGGGTGATGCAATGGACGCCAGACAACCTATATATATATATATATATATATATATATTTTATATTATATTTTTTTTATATTATATTATATCGCTGATGATGACGTCGACGTTTCTTAAACAAAATTTTCATATTTTAAACTTTGCATCGTAATATCTCTGATCGTAGATTATGTAGAGCAAAATTAAAGACATTTTCCTTATATAATTAAGACCCAAGCTATCCATTAAGCCTATTAAGAACTTGATCGGCCCATTTATCACCCGTTATTAAGAACCGTAATTATGAAGTACTTGCAACTGACCGACTCGCGTATAGATACACAGTGTGCCTCATTATATTTGCCGCGAGACACTACAGTGATCTCTTGATATTTAAAAACATTTTCTTTTAGTAAATAATTGATTTTTTTTCAAATCATTTTATTAGCATTACGAAATACATATTTTAAACTATGTTTGTAAAATTTTTGTTAAAAAATATTAATATTTATAACTACAATAGCCAATAGTACAATAGCAATTTTTTTTGAACTCACAATATAAGCTATTGTAGCTATAAATATTAATATTTTTTAACAAAAATTTTACAAAAGATAATTCAATCTATGTACTTTGTGATGTTAATAACGTGATTTGAAAAAAAAATAATTATTACTAGACAAAAAAATCGTTAAAAATAGATTTTTTTTCAGCTGTTATACTGGTTTTCTCCTTTAAAGTGAAAAAAAAAAGTTAATTCTACTACTAATTGCAAAATTATATTTTTAAATTAATTTTGGGATTATCTTCTATCATAATAATTATAATATATATATTATAATATATATATATTATAATATATTATTAGTACTTACAAGAGGCCGCAAATCAGGATGATACAGAACTCTGCCATTATTGTCAACAATAAACGAGTATCCATTAACTCCTAACTGTAATTAAAATAGTGCATATTTAGATATTAGTTATGAACAAGAAAAAAAATAACTTATATAAGTAAAGTTGATTATCCTAATCTTCTCTAACTAAATTTTATTAAATAAATTTTCTTTATCTATATTGTAGATAAGAAAATATAATAATAGCAATAGATAAATAATAGCAATAGAATAATAGCAACAATAGACTCAGAGTAAAAATCAGAATAAGAACAGAATAAAAGTCAAATGGAAAACTGGCAGATAAGAGTCAAGTCGCGGATATGGATAAGCATGAATTTCCTGCTAAAGATGAATCAAAAAATGACTCAAAACATACATTTTTAATGTATATTAGTTAATAAAAAACAATAATAAGTTTGCGCTCCGATACCCGCGTCTATCTCTTATCGGCCACATTTTTACTTGAAGAAAATATAAGAAATTATAATTTTAGAAAAAATGAATTAAATTTAAAATTTAAAAAAGCATTAATCTATACCTTGTAAGGCGGCACGAGCTTCTGAATCTCCTCAACAGGTACATCAGTACCAACAATACCCAACAAATTGGCTGTTTTTACCTTAAAAAACGATAATACATACATATATGAAGTTCTTCATGTTTACAGATTACTAATAGCGTAATGTGACAGTAAAATGTAAACCGAAAGCCATAAGTCGCAAGACAAGAATTATAAATAAATAAATAAATGTTATTTTAGCATAAAACATTAAACCAACGCTCGCGCAAAATTAAAACAAGACTTATTATTTTTAGATAATTACCGTATAATTTCGGCGATCTAAAATTGGAGCTGTCACAGACGTCATTAGTTGACCGCGATTTTCTCTGCCATACATATTACTCTGAAGATCAATCGTTATTATTGTAGAATATCAGATTATCACGTATATGATACCAAGAAGACACCAATATTTATAAAAACGTCCAAAATCATGATAATTAAAATTATAATAATTAAAATTAATAAAAAATTAATATGATAATAATAATATATTATACGAAAGAGATAAAAGGCGATTAAGGATCATTGCGGTAATTTGTGCGCATATGTTTTATCACAAGCAAATTATATTAATATTTTAACTAACAATCAGTGATAAATTTAATCACAAAAAGCGTACGTTTCGATTCTTTTTTTGCGCATCTTCAGCCCAATTACAAAGTATACAAAATATATTATATCAAAAATGTAACAGCATTAATACGCGGAACAAAAAGTGAGTCATCTATGTTTTCAGAAGGTAAATATAATATAATAAAATTTTGAGACAGAAAAAGATTGTCGGATAAAATATATTACCTTAAAAAAACAACTGGCAATACCGAAGATATATCCAACTTAAGTGAATCATGTTCTACAGAAGACAAATTTTAGATGTTTGAGATAGAATGTCAAGTCATTTTATATCACACGATAATATAAAATATAAAATAAAATAAATATAAGATATAAAATAAATATGAATACAGGAAGATGTACAAATAAGATGGCATAACTTTCAAAGTTTTGATAATTTATCGATCACATCAGTATAAATATAATGCAAACCATGTCTGCAAATTAAAGTTATTTTCTTATCTTTTAATGTATACTGTTTCAGAGATCAAGCCTTTCTTAAGCAAAGATTCACTAGCGAGAATTTCGACTCCTTCCTAATCAAAATCGTGATTAAATTCTAATTTATGATTGGTTAAGCAGAATGATTCGTTGTATTCCGTTTAATATGATTGCGATATTCTTGGATATCTTTATATGTAAATAACTGTCTGCCCGTTTGATTAACATATCAGGCGTTACAATTATTACATTTAATTTTATAAACGACATTATATGAAGATTTAGAAAGAGCGTCTTTGTGAACTCTAATATAACTATATAATTTATTGAGACTAAAGTAAGACAATCTAACATTAAGATTTTTTGTAATATTAATATATCGCTCAAATGTAGAGGAAATATACGGTATAGTGAAAAAACCTCGTTGCTTTCTGATTAATATTAATTTTTTTATTTTTTGACTTATTGAATAATGTTTTAAGATATGTGTGAATAGATTTAAAAATGGACTTCAATGAATAACCATTATCGAAAAGAATTCTTATAATTAACTTAATATTCTTAAAGTGAAATTCTGGATGTAAGAGTAAAAATACTCTGCCAATAATTATTCCTGTTTTCTGACAAATAGGAGAGTTTGGAGAAAAAATTTAGATATCTTTCCAAAAAAGTTAGTTTATGATATTATATATTATATGATTTTTATTTAAAAGCATAGTGATATCCAGAAAATTTAATCTGTTGTTTCCTATTTCTAATGTGAATTATAACTCCAAATTAAATAAAATAAAAATATTTAATGTTTAATCGATTAAAAAAGATGGGCGGTAAGAGTGATATCATCTACATATTTAAAGTAACAAAGGAAGTTAAACTTAAGGTCTCAAATGCTTTTTTTGTCTAAATCTTGCACTACAATGACCGCAATAATGGGGGATAAAGGAGAGCACCAAAGGTTTGTAAATAATACCATTAAATGTGAAGAAAGTTGAATTAAAAATAAATATAACTGCTAGGAGAAATTTTGAAAAATTCTAGAAATTTTGGAATTATCGAAAATATAATTCCATCTATCCAAAATATTGTCCATCGCATTTTCAATAGGTATATTTGTGAAAAGAGAAACAACATTTAAATTAGACTAAAGTTATCATAAATTTTCAAAAGTTTTTTTATTAATTTGAAGCTATTCGAAACGTTATGTGCTGTTGAAAAATTTTTAAACATAATCTGATGTAAATAAGAAACTAGGAATAATAAACTTTAAACAAGAAACTATTATTCTAAATAGACAGTTTGATTTATAAATTTTAGGGAGTCCATAAGCCCTTGGTTATCTGGACATCACTATGATTTTAAATAAAAATCATATAATATATAATTGATTTCATAAACTAATTTTTTCGAGGAAATATCTGAGCTTTTCTCCCTATATCTTATCTGTCAGAAAAGAGGCACATTTAATGGCCTCATTGATAGAGTATTTTTACTCTTACATCCAGAATTTTACTCTAAAAATATTGAGTTAATTGTAAGAATTCTTCTTGATGATAGTTATTCATTGAAATCCATTTTTCAAACTTTTCACGCACGTCTTAAAACATTATTCAATAAGTCAAAAAATAGAAAAATGAATATTAATCAGGAAGTAAAGAACAAGTATTTTTCATATTTCACTATACCGTATTATTACCTATACCTACAATAATATCAGGGTTGGGAAGTAACGTGTTACTTGTAACGCCGTTACTTCGCTGTTACTTCGTTTCAGTTACTTTTTTCGGTAACGATCGTTACTTTTTTTTGTAACGGTAACGGTGTTACATTTTTCCAGTAACAGTAATGAATTAGCTATTACTTTTATCGTTACTTTTTAGTTCCCTATTATCTTTATATCTATTTAATAGATTGGGCGTTAGTCGCGCACTAATCGCGCACATTATTCCTGATTAAATAAAATTATTTATCCAAATATAAAATTATTATTTTGAATCAATAAGTTATCAAAACTTTGAAAGTCACGCTATCTTATTTGTAAACATTTTTCTGTATTCATATTTACTTTATATATCATGCGATATAAAGAGACTTGACATTCTGTCTCAAACATTCGTGTCTAACATTTGCCTTTTATACATGTATAATTCAAGTTTCAGTATTTGTTTGGTATATTTGTATTGCCAGTTATTTTTAAGGTTGTTCCTATTTTTGAAATATTAGGAATTTAAACAAAAATGTACAGAATATTCTTACATATGTTCAGAAATTTATAAAAAAATCTTGAGTCGATTCGTTGAAGCGATTAAAAGTTATAAGAATTTTAATTTGCAGCAAACAAAAATTAATGATGATCTTATGGAAAACATGTGATCACGTCGATTCAAATGGCCAAAACAGATGGAAATAATATTCAGAATTTGTTTAAAATTTGCAAAAGTGTAGTATATATAGAGAGGAAATATTTAATTAAATAATATTTAACAAGTACTGACTGGTTAAAAAGATATTAAATATAATTAAATGAATATGTGTATTTTTTGTGTAGTTTGAATATAAGAAATTGTATATGGAATATTACAATTTAATTATAGCTACAGTGTAGACATAGACATATTTTTGAATTTCTGTTGCTTTATTACTGAGAATTTCCGAATTTTATGAATCAAAATGATCAACTTTTAGCAATGACTTTATTTCAAATTCAACTTCACAACAAAATTTTATTTATAAAAATAAAAGAATTATTCGTACTGAATGGTTCAGAATATCAAAATAAAAATAAAAATACAGTTAATAATCACAAAATTGATCATATCATTTATATGACGTAAAATTCACTGTGAAAATATAGCAACATCACTCAGCTGAGAAGAATGAGAGAAACGAAAATAGTGCGAAGTAGCTGGAACTTATAGCAAATTTTGATAGTTATATAAGATATGCAATTGTTGTGCATTTGAAATTGACAGCCTTTCATGCAATTTTAACCTACGCATGCTATAATCCAATAGGCCTCATGTATAGAGTGCTCAATCTGGCCAACTTATGAAAAATTACAATGTTGTCAATGTTTCACGCTCTTCAGAGACATGACAAATTATTAAATTTATCAATAAAATAGTTAAGAATCTTGTATATTTTGTGACTATTAACTGTTTTTATTTTTATTCTGATATTCTGAACTATTCAATACGAGTAATTCTTTTATTTTTATAAATAAAATTTTATTGTGAAGTTGAATTTGAAATATTGTCACTGCTAAAAGTTGATCATTTTGATTCATAAAATTCGAAAATTCTCAGTAATAAGGCAACAGAAATTCAAAAATACATGTCTACATGTCTGTAGCTATGATTAAATTGTAATATTCCACGCAATTTCTTATATTCAAACTACATAAAAAATACACATATTCGTCAATATCAAATTTCAGTTTTTTGCTACGATTGTGGCTGGGTTCGGGGAGCACGCTTTTAGTGCTATGAGCGTGCTCTATCTCTATGCTCTTTATTGAAACAAGAATAGAGCACGCTCATAGCGCTAAAAGCGTGCTCCCCGAACCTAGCCTGTATCTATCATACATCCTTAAGATTCCTGAGTAGTCACCGCAGCCATATTGGAATCGTGATATCAGAAACAAGAATAATATGCTGATAATTTTTGCGTGCCATTTTTAAATAAAAAGATATTTGATAAAATAACACTACAGATCGCTTTAATACACTTGTAAAATTGTCCGAAAACTAAGCTTTTCCCTTGACAGTTTATAGAGTAAAATGAGTGTGATCTGAAGCATATATGCTTTTAGCATAGTTTTCGGAGAATTTTACAAGCGTATTAAAGCGATATGTAGTGTTGTTTTATCAAAATATCTTTTTATTTAAAAATGGCATGCAAGAATTCTCAGCGTGTCGTTCTCGTCTCTGACGTTACAATTCCAATATGGCCGTGACGACTACTCAGGACCCTTAAGGTAGTATGTTTTATCACACAGTCTTTCTCTTTCTATATCAAAATTTCATTATGTTACATTTACTTTCTGACAACATGGGTGACTCACTCTTATTCTGCGTATTATTATTGTTACATTTTTGATATAATACATATCCCATATATTTTGTAATGGAGCGGAAGATGGTCCCAAAAAAATCAAAACATACGCTTTTTGTGAGTGTATCTATTACTTAGTTAAAATATCAATGTAATTTGGTTATAAGAAAATATGTGCGCACAAATGATCACGTTGGCTTTTGATTGCCTTTTATCTCCTTCGTATATTCATGAGAGCTTTTATTAGTTTATGTTGTATAATTTAATAATTAATATAAATTAATTAATTAATATGATAATTAATATAAATTAATATAAATTAATTAGTATGATAATTATACATAATAATTTTACGTTATCTTATTTTAATAACATAAATTAAATTGCTTACTTTTCCACCTATATAAGCAGGACTCCAATGAAGAGGATGATCATGCTGATAGAGTACCATAGGCCGCGCTAATACTTTCACGTATTCGAAGACTTTATCATGGATTTCATCCATATTTGTTATTCTTGCATAAAATCCTATAAGAGATTTTTTATTATTGTAAATATAAAAAATTTACAAAACTCTTTATACAACTTTTCTCAGGCATTAATGAGTTAAAAAAAAGAGAGAGAAAAAAAATATATATATATATATACAGGATGTTCTGCAAAGATTGTGCCAACGCTCGTGAGCGGGTAGAGTACAGTAAACTGAACAAAAAAGTCCTTTACCTTTTTTTTATCTGAGCTTTCTTTTCGTTGTTATATAATGTTAAAGTTAACTAATCAGCTCCTGTCTATACAGCAGAAAGCCATCTCGTTACTCCGACCCCCGACGTCCCTCTTTTGTTTTCCGTTGTAGACAGGCGCTGATTAGCTAACTTTAACATCGTATAATAACGAAAAGAAAACTCAGATCAAAAAATGGTAAAGGACTTTTCTGTTCAGTTTACTATGCTCTACCCACTCGCAAGCGTTGGCACAATCTTTACAGAACACCCTGTATATATA
>JBCEWD010000009.1:7326334-7339331 GCA_039654425.1 Cataglyphis rosenhaueri | reverse complement strand
TTTTACTTTTATAATGTTTTCGAAATATATATATATACATATATATATATATATATATATATATATATATATATATATGTATGTATATAAAGAGAGATATTTATTAAGAAATATACGTATATAATCTGACAGATTTTTTATAAATAATATTTTTTATTACTGTACAGAATCATGTTTTTTTATTATCAAATTGTTGAAAACAGTGAACTTGACATGATAAGAACTATAATAAGAATCTGCAGTTCAAAAAAACGGATATGATTACAGAGGATCTCATTCAAATCTTAAAAATAATTCTTTGTTCTTCCAAACATTTTTATTCAAAATTTTAGATAAAGTTAAAGAACTTCTAAATACAACCATCTCAAATAATTTATTTATTATATGCATTTTCTAATGCTTTTTTATTTATATATAAATAAAAAGCACAGTGTCACTTTAGTTTCAAGTGCTAGATTTGCAAATAAAAAAATTAAATAGTTTGAAAAAAAATTAATTAGTTTTGCACAGGAAAAAATTAAATAGCTTTCATAAGATAAATTTTTCATAAAATTTAGATAAAATTTTTCATAATGTTTCAATATTTTTAAACTATTAAAAATTACAATAAAAAATATGTACTGTATATTTAATATTTTTAGGCATTGGATATTGTATAAATAGAAATATAGATAAATATTTATAATATTAATTTAATATTATATTTATAATTTTAAACACATTATACAATTTGTTTGGCTTATCAGCGAATTGCGGATTGCTAATAATAGATAAGTAAACAGACAAATAAGAGCGAAATTATCAAAGAGAGGTTTTTCAAAAAAGTTCTCTAAATCCCAATAAATATCCATGAGAATTCTCTAATTTTTTCAGGCAGAAATCCCAGGTTGAGAACCCTAGGTTTTCCATGTTTTTCCAGAGATTAGACATCCTGTTTATATAGGCCAATTATTTTTTTTATAAATAATTATCATATATAATATATGTTACATTTTACATATTACATTTATGAATGTAATATTACAAATAACCGCGCGTGATTTACCATATATGATAGATAACACTTATGCACAATAATACCTATAATATATATTTAGATTAGTTGCATCTATATATTACATTAATGTAACTGTCTTACATTGCGGCAATATTGCAATATTGCTGCAATATCGCTGCAATGTTGCTGCAATACTGCATCATTGCAGCAATATTCTCTGCTACATAGGAGGTTTTTAGCATCTATTCTATTTTTGCTACTATATCGTGATAGCTATGCTCAAATTTTGGTACGTTTCATGTATTTATGAAAGCTCTCAATAAAGTTGATTTTAATATAAATACAATTATATTAATGTTATATAAATGTAATAAAACTTAATTGATATTACAAGTACATAACTGCATAAGCGTTACCGGTAAGCAACTGCCTAATGATGATAAGACTGTCTAATGATCAGATTTTGTCACGTCATGATTTTCTGATATTTATCGAAATATGATATATATATATATATATATATATATATATATATATATCTTGTAATCATATTATAATAATACATATCATGTGTGTGCGAGCACAAGTTAACGTGCTCATGAAAAAAAGTGAACGCATATAATGATGTTATTTTTTGTCAACTCAGAATAATCACGCGTTGACTGCATTAACTAATGTTAATAAATTTTGTGCGGTCAGCATTTTCATTATTAATAAATATTGTTTGTTGCAATATAATGTAATATAAAAATAATAAAGATATAACGCAAGTTACCTATATGATATTAGAAAATATTATTTTGCAACATTGCTACAGTAATGTAACAAAATATTATGATAATATAATATTGTTATATGTGTGTGTGAGTTTTTTTGCTTATCGTTACGCGACAAAATCAAACTTATATAACTCGCATTCAAATTTTTGTTATGAAATACATATAAAATTTGCAAAAGAATGACCAACATAAGATTTAAAGTATATCTCTTCTTTATCAGTTTAAATTCTGATACAATATAAATTCAGATTCCCATGAGAGTTGGAAAATATTAAATAATTTATTTAAAAATAGATAAGTAAATGGGATATAGTCTAGATATTGCCTATTATACTTGAAGCAAAAAATTGGAATTTCTATATAAATTAAATCGCAAGTTTTATAAATTAAATATACATATACAAATTTATTAATTATGTTATTTATTTAATTATTAACTCTATGAACTCTATAATTAATAATGTAAATATGAGAGATTAATGATATAAATCAAGTCTATATAGAATATAACTACGATATAACAAATGTTATATCATATTACATGTGCCTATCTTTGTTATCATGATTAGATTGGTCTTCTTTATAGCTGAAAGTACACTAGTTCAGGGTTTATCTTTCTTCAATGTGAAAAAAATAAACTCTGAACTAGTGTAGCCAATTCAGTTATAAAAGACTTATAGTAAGAAGTATGAGTACGAATATGAATTTAAAAGAAGTATGAATATGAATTTAAAATATACATATTTTTTCATTCGTGTCATACTGTCCATGTTCTAAATAACATAACATCTCACAATTAGACGCATTTATGTCTATTTTTATCATCATGGTTATAAGAAATGTGAGTGCCATATGAACTCAGAATGCACATATTTTGCTTCTAAGTGATTAATTATAATTTTCCTCTCACAAATGTAACATATATATTATAACGTATTTATACAAATGTAACATATATATTATAACGTATTTATATCCCATATAACAATTGGTGCAATTTAAATAATTAAATAATAAAATAATTAAATTTGTAAATAATTAAATTTAATTTATAAGATTTGAGATATGAGAAATAAATTCCTACTCTTTATATTTCATATTGGCAATAAATAAATAATATTCATTTATTCTGCCGATTTTGATCAGTTTAACTAAATTTCCTGTTGAACTTGTAAATTAAACTTATAATTTAAGTAGTTATTACACTTTTGATTCTATATGTAATTCTATTAGTAACCGCACCTTGTAGATTTTATATTCATTTCTAATAGAAATGTGAATACAAGAAAGTACATTACATAGCGGTAAGCAAAGAAATTATTGAATAAGATACTAAAAGCTTTTAAATTTACATCACTATTCCATTTATATAATATTATATCTGCTATAATCAGTGAACTTATGAGGATTCTAAAAATTTGTTTTTAAATAGTTTTGCTGAAATACTGAAATATTGAAATGCTGAAAAACTGAAATACTTAAATGTAAATACAAAGTTGATGGCATTCAGAAAATCTGTCATAAGGATATTTATTTGTTTTTTATATATAAACATCTATTTTTTAAGCTCATCATCAAAGTCTAAAAGAACATTGGTGAAAATAGAAATTACATCAAGAGAAAAACATTATGATGAGTTGTATGAGTCACATATTCTCAAATTGAAAAGCAACTTGTATATCTAAAAGCTATTTTTTTGCATTGTTATGTGTTGTGCGAAGGTTGTTAATAAAGGTATTCTGTAAAAATATTTTCTAAGAAATATAATAGACCGTTTACGGACATAACAATGATCATTGTAGGATGTCCTTCTTTATGTATTTTAGGAATATCATAGAGAGAAAGAAGGGGAGTGCCTTTGATAGTAAAACGCCTTTATTAGGTAAAATAAAGCCTAGACGTGTCAACATGTTTAACCATTTAACCGTTTGTTTTTTTTGATAATGTTTCTATGTAAGTCAAAAATTTCTATATTGATAATCTTTATTTATACTCTAAAAAAATTATGCTTTCCAATTTTTGAGTATCCACCTAGAGTATTACTTTTATATTGTATTCTTTTGCTGTTGTAGGTATTGAGGAGTTATATTGTTTATCTTATAGTGAATTTTAAAAAAAGAAATACATGAATATGGTCTTTTGGTTCTTTAATTGACATTGATCCATTGTATAAGTAACTAATATAAGCTACTTGGCTGTAGCTAAAATTGTTCTCAATTATTTAATTTTGTTACTTTCGTATGAATTTGTGATAAATGTTTACATTAACTTACATAACGGAGGGACCATTTTCATTTTGACATATATTGTAGAGGATATAGTCCTAAGTAATGTACGAATGTACGAATGTTTGAATATTATGATGCTCTTTTCTTGAGATATACGAAAATATCATAATTATTAATTTCACTTTCAATACACTTCTAGATTACGTTTAGTTTCACTAAAAATATCGATATAAGCGTAATAATGCAGTTTTTTAATTTCTAGCCATTACTACAAATACGGATAAACTTATTGATTATTTATAACATCGGATATAACATTGTGTTATATGTGATGAGATGAAATATATTGAATACATCATTATTAAATACTTATTATCAAAAATAAATATTTAATTAAGTACATAGGGATAGGCTTCACCCATCATACCTTTATTTCAAACAAAAATTCTAATCTAATTTATTTCTGATTTTAAATTAAAATTAGATTTGGGTTAGATTAGTTTTTTTCAGGATGGGGGTGCATCTCTCTCCTGTACCACTCACGTCATTACTATTTGCTTATACAGACTTTTCATTGATATTAATTATTGATTTAATGGACTAGAAAATTAATTACTTATTAAATTACATTTGATATATCGAATATATAGAAATTATTATGGTAAAATACCATGGTTTACCATTATGCCTAAACGTAACTTTTATCGTAAGAGTAAAAGAGTTAAGGAAGAATACCTAAAGCAAAGAGAACACGATGATATGGGATAGTGGCTCAAAGGCAGAATGGTTGCCAGTTGAGAGAAAGATCCTAGAATTGGTCCTGGTAAAGCCCCTAATATTTCCTTTGTTCGGAAAAAGGTAAGTTTCAGAAGAAGAGATGAATCAATATGCCACGAGAGTTTTAAATGTACCGAGAGAAGGATGTTGATAGTTCCAAAAACGAAACTGAAACGAAACTTGTGACATTCGGGAACGAATGTTCAATCAGGAGAGCGAACTGATTGTAGGCGTTAAGGAAGAATATGTAAGTGAGCAGAAAGAACGGTGGTATGGAGCCGGTGAGTGCCTCAGTGACAAGGTAATTGCCAGTTGAAAAGAAGGATCAAGATTTCAACAGGGCCTTGATATTATTCCTTTGCTCGGGAAAAGTTTACAATATAGTAAGGACGCTTAAAGATAAAAAAAATATCAAATAATAGTTCAAAGTTGATCCACGATCATCATCCAAATCACGATGATCGACAAACTCATTAAAAAAATGCGCGAAATTACTGTTGATTCGAATATGAATATAAACCGCTAGTTGAAGTATAAATCGTTTGTTGAAGAGAGAGAGAGAGAAAGAGAAAGAGAAAGAGAGAGAGATAGAGAGAGAGAAAGAGAGAAATCAACATATCCAAGAATACAATTTATGACATTTTGATGAAAAATTTTAACAAGATTTTGCACTTTATAACATATATCGCTTCACAACATCGTCGTACACAAATATTTGACCAAAAAAATATATCTCATCCAGCATCCATCATATTAGTCAAATTTGTCAGCGTGAATATTTCTTATTCCCAAAAATAAATATGATAATAAAAAGAACGTTATATTATGATGAAATTATACAAGCCGCCATGAAGAAAATCAAGACCATTCCTAACAGCCAAAACAGATTTACATAAATCCATTCATACATTAGTTTAGTGTGCGTTGTATTAATATAATAGGAATATTTTGAATATTAATATTAGAATAATTTATTTAGAATAAATATTTCGATTTTTGGCAAAATAAATAAAGGATTTTTATTTAAAAAATTTGATTTTTTTAAATATATTATATGTATCATTCTATTTTTTAAAAATTCCGCTTTGATTGTAAAATGTAACCGTGAGCAAAAATGGTTGCTTATCATAATATTTGTCTTTCTAAAATAAACAATCTTCTTCTTGAACATTTTTTTGTATTATCAAAAGCAACAAAAATATCCTAATTGTTCAAGTTACAGGAAACCCTATATATATAACTTATGCACAGAATGTAAAAAATTAGAACGACAAACTTCGAAAAGAAATAAAGGACAAAAATGAACATTTTTTATTAATAATATTAATAAAAAATTCTTTGTTTTGGTCTTCATATTCAAATTCTCAATAACGCAGAGGTCTTAGTGTCTTCACAAGTTACATGTAATTGTTTATCATTAAGAAATATTCATTAATAATTAATATTAATTAATTATTATTAATTATTAATTATTAATTATTAATAATAAGTAATAATGAAAATTATTATTAATTATTATTATTAATTATTATTATTATTATTGTCGTTGCAATTGTACATATTTCTCGGCACACGGTCACATTTGATATTTGGGATTGTGATGTTAATGATATCGTCTTCGCCTGCTTATCAATCAGCGTCTAGTCTATTTGGCTGCAATTGTCTTGTCCGTCGGGACAATTCTGTCGAAATACAACTTGTACTTTTGGTTCTCCAAGACTGTTTTTAACTTGTACTTATAGTACAGTTGCGAACTGATTATTAGGCTGTGCTTTAGAGCCAATTTTTGGTGGATTATTTATTATATATTGGCGACCATGTTATGCCTGTGGAGTCCGACTGACAGAGTAGTCTGCATTCTGACGTGATATGTTAGATGATCTCTGAGCTCATATAGCACCTTCATTTGTCATCGCACATTCAGATCTTTGATGATGTATTTCCGGTAATTCTTGATGCCGATGATGCTTGGTCCTGTAAGACGATCATGAAACCTTCGGTCATTGTCACCCAAAATCAATCATTTGTTTGACATTTCCCTGTCAACATATTCCTGGTTAAAGTTGTGATAATGCCTCCCATGAAGTTTCTTTCTGGCTCATGCCTGCAATCGCGCTGTCTGTCGTTCATATTCCGCGTGTTATAGGATCCATCATTCCATACATTGAATGGCATCTGGTTTTGATTAATCAGCATAACAGGTCTGTACATTCCTGATGTTTGTTGCTTCTGATGGAAGAAATTTCGGAATGAGGTTACTTGTTTCTCGTGGAGGTTAACGATGTCGATTAACTGTCGTTAGTTCGGTATATTTTCGTGATTTTTTTGCTGATCGTTTTTTTCACATTGCTGGTACTTGGGATTGCAACGTCAATTATTATTATTATTATTATTATTGTCATTATTATTATTATTATTATTGTTACAATCATATAGATTTCTCGGCACACGGTCAGTGATAAAAAGATCATACGGACATGCGTCAAGTACGATCCTCTCACAGAATGTTTATTTATTATTATTATTATTATTATTATTATTATTATTATTATTATTATTATTATTTCACCTTTTTCTCAGACGTTATGTCTAGTTGATAGAAAACGCGGACCATGGTCAAGCGTGTCTTTTTTATATATTTAGGAATTTCTGTGTGTTTGAACATGTATCGATGATAACTGATTTCTGTAACTATACATTGAAAAAAAAGTTGTTGATTTGACTAAATGTGTACAACTGATAATTATTTCTTTAATTAAAATATTTAAGTATTTAAGTTTAATACGTCATGTTAAATGCTTGGCTGTAATTATTGTAGTGTGTGGATGTATTAGTGAATATTGCGTGATATGACTCCTGTGGTTGATAATATGATTGGTATTATTTCAACTTTGTCCTATCGTCACATGTCTTTGATTTCCTCAGCCAGTTGAATGTATATTTTTCAATCTTTTGTATGTTTGCTCTATTAGGTACGGACATTTCAATTAATTTTATTATTTTCTTCTGTTTCTGTATAAATGTGATGTCTAGTTTATTGAGCAGTATTGTTTTGTCTGTTGTAATGCTTCTGTTCTAATACAATTTGTATTCGTCATTCTCAAGTATATTCTGCGGTGTATATTTGTCTGCGGTTGTGTACTGTTTTATAAGTTTATGCTGTATAGCTAGTTGTTGGTGTATGATTTTCGCTACGTTGTTATGTGTGGTGTATTCTGTGTTTATTAATATCGTATACCCGTCTATGATGTGATTTATTGTTTGTGTTTGTTGTTTGCATAGTTTGCACTTGTCTGTTGTGATATTGGGGTCTTTGATTTTTACTATAGTAATGTGTTAATTCTGTATTGTTATCATGAATTCTTCTTTTTTGCTGTATATGTTAACTTTTCTTAGCCATGTATTAGATGCCTGTTGATCGATGTAAGGTTGTGTTAAGTGGATGTTTGCCATGTAGTGTTTTCTGTTTCCAATTTTCTTTTTTCATGTCCGATGTTGTTATATAGTCTGTTGGATTGTATGTACGATTGTAGAATTGCAGTGGTGTGGCTGATATATCTATATTTATAATTGCTTTGTGTAAGTTGTTGGTTTTTGCTCGATCCATGAAATATTTTCTTAAATTGTCTATTTGTTTGTAATTTAAATTTTTGATATCCTTTCTCCCCTTCCTTTCTGTCTAGTGTAAATCTTTTTATTGCTGAGTGTATGTGATGTATTCTATATTTGTGACATTGCGATTGTGAGAGTGTGTTGAGTGCCTTTAAGTATGTGTCGTTCCACCTCACTATTCCAAATAAGTATGTCAATATTGGTATTGCGTATGTGTTTATTGCTATTGTCTTATTTCTTGCTGTCAGTTCTGTCTTCAGTATTTTTGTTAGTTACTGTTTGTATTTCTGTTTTAGTTCTTCTTTGACCTTTGCTTGTTCTATTCCTATTTTTTGTCTGTATCCTAAAGATTATTGTTATTATTACTATTATTATTATTATTATTATGATTATTATTATTATTATTATTGTTGTTGTTGTTGTTGTTGTTGTTGTTGTTATTGTTATTGTTATTATTGTTATTGTTGTTATTGTTGTTATTGTTATTATTGTTGTTATTATTATTATTAATTTTTGAGCATTTACTATAAAAAGTGTCAATCACTTTTATGTATTTATTCCTTTTTTTGTTCAGATTATATATGGTATTATCAAATTGTATTTTTAATAGTTTTAATAAAAAGTGTATTTTTAAGTATTTTTAATAGTTTTAATAGTTTTAACAAAAAATGTTTATTTTAAAATTTTTCTCTCTTCTCTTTTCCTTCAAAGTTTAATCTTTGGCTCAATTTTTTTTTACTTTTTAATCATAATATATGATGATAGTGATATAGAAATGATAATAGTGATTTCAGTAATTATTTATATTAACGGACATCTCGCCGATGATCTTGACCTTGACATATGTTATTAAGTACATTATCCTGAGTAACTTTTCCTTATAACTTAATCGGTAGTGTTATAGTTTTTGAGATATTTAATGTTAAATTTTGATTTGAAATAAAAATGGATAAATGTTTGGATTAACTTACACTTCACGGATTGTTTTCATTTTTACATATATTGTAAAAGGTACATTCCTAAGTAACACACTTTAAGTTTTATAGCGCCCTCTTCTGATTTCAGAGATATGCGATTTTAAAGTTTCACAGTTTTAATGTATTTTCTGTTATAAAATAAAAAAAAATAAAATTTGTTTACGTTGTATTTGTGTAGAGCAGACGTGGAAAAAGTTTGTTTATATTTTCAAGAACAAAGCTTTTTGGGTTTTTCCATTTTCCACGCATAGCGAGGTTCAACGCACACTTATGTGTCTAATTTTCTGAAAGTAGAACCCCAGATCAATATAAAGGTTTGAATTAAATCTCGATTTGCGTGGAAAATTGTAAACCCATATAGAACCTCACTTTGCATTAAAAAGTATATGCGTGAAAGCAGTATGTGCCACCCTCCCTTCGAAGGGGCTCCACTATACAAAAAATTAGACATATAGGTATGCGTTGAACTTCGCTTTGTGCATGAAAAGTTATAAACTATTCAACTTTAAATATTTCAAGAAGTATAAGAGACCGCCAATTAAGTTATAAGAAAAAGTTATTCAGAATCGTGTATTTGATAACATATATCAAGGTCAAGATCATCGGCAAGGGGTCCGTTAATGTAAATAATTACATCTTGTATATAGATAGATTGGTTTAAATACCTGGAAAACGACGTAAAAATCCTGCCGTCGCTCCGTAATATTGCCATGATAGCGTAGGATCTGTCTCATAATTATTAACAAACAAGAGATCTAAATATTCGCTCCATTGAATGCCCGAAGCAACATCACGTTCTGAAAGCAAACGATTAATTTATAAAATAATTAAGCTAAACTATATTTTTTCAATTATTAATCAACTTTTTTAAATATAAGCAACTTAGCAATTAAAAATATGCATATATCTATAATGTTTACATAAATGTCATTTAAAATAATTGCTAAATAATAAAAAAATAGAAAGAAAAAAATTAGAAGACAATGATAAAAAAAGACTTCTTCCTTTATTATTTTTTGATGTAGAATCTAATGACGCAAAATTTTTTTTATTTATTATTGTTCTTATTTTTAATTTTTTTATATTAGTTATTTTATATTAGTTATTTTAATTTTTAAACAAAACAATATATTATTTTTTTATAATTAAAATAAAAGCGCAGAAAAAAATGAAGTTAATAGACTTTTTTAAATGACCTTAAAAAAATCCAAAATCACAGTAATAAAAAAATTATTGAAATAAACAAGAATCAATATCTCTTTTACATTATTTATTTTATTTACTTTATGAATAATTAAAGAACAATATTATATATATATATATATATATATATATGTTATTTAATAAAGTTATATTTAATAATAATACAATTTTAAAAAATGACAATTACGCATTAAAACAATAATAATATGCATAATTTGCATTATTGGATAATAATGGATGAGACAAGTAAATCATTAACAAATATAAAGTCTCAATGTCTAAATTATAAGCAAGAGGATTAATAATCAATTTTTCAATGGTCATTTTTAAATGCCGTTTAAAATAATTGCTAAACAGAAAATGTAATACTTACGAGACATTTCATTTTCATTAAATGCACAAATTTATATAACATTTTTTTAAAACAAGATAACAATTCTTTTGAAAGAATTAAATTTGTCAATATGTCAAAATAGATGATTTTAACATAATGATGCTCCCACGACATTTGATGTTAATAACACAGTAAGACACAAAATTCTGTCCGAAGTACGACAGTATGTTTCTCAAAGATTTTTTCGCGCTGAACACGATACGATTGTCTGAATTCTATCACATCAGGAAATCTAGCACGTCAGGATTGAGAGTAAATTGGAATTAAAGGGGCCAAAAATGGCGTTCTTGACCATCTTTAACATTTTTTTGCTTCAAAACGAAAGCTGTTTTCTAAATAAACTTAATGGCATTTAAAAGTATAATTCAAAAGCTTTCAAACAAATTTTGATTCATGATACGATGTTTTTCATCAAGTTATAGTTGTTTGAATTTTAGACTGTGCATAATTTTAGATTGTCTATAATTTACAAGAAAGGTAAATATATACTTATGTATATGTAAATACATACTATATAGCATATGTATATGTAAATACATATATATAAATAAAAACATATATATAGTAGTAAATAAAAAAAGTAATTATAATATGAATTGCTTGCAAGGATAGATCAAATATAAACTTTAAGTACATATGCTATTACACTTAATTGTCAATTCAAAATGGCGGAATTATAATTATACTTGACCTATTTTTTGCAAGTAAATTCATATTACAATTACTTGTTTTATTTGTTGCTATATATAAGTATATGTTTACTTATATACATATAAATATTTACCTTTCTTGTAAATTATATAGAATATCTAAAATTCAAACAGCTATAATTTGATAAAAAAAAAGTTGTACAATTATAAACCAAAATTCGTTTGAAAGCTCTCGAATTATACTTTCAGATGCCATTAGATTTTTTTAGAAATCAATTTTCTTTTTGCCGCAAAAAAATGTTAAAAATGGCTAGAAACGCCATTTTTAGCTTTTTTCATTCCAATTTACTCTAAATTCTGACGTGTTAGGTAAATTCAGACAATGGCATCGTGTTCAGCGTTAAAAAATCTTCGGAAAATGTACCTATCGCACTTCGGAAAAAAAAAAAAAATGATTTTTAGTCTTACTATGTAATAAGAAAATAATAGTACACACATATACAAAAAAATTAAAAAGTCTCATCTCATACCATCGGATTTTTTTTTTTTTTAGTCAACTTGAAGACGACTTTCTTAGCGAAAATGTCAAACAAATCATCATTTTTTGCAAAGTTACAATTTTTATCCATACACATTTCACACACGCGCGCACACGCACACACACACACACAATCATTTTTTATATATCACACTTATCATATATTTTTATAATTACATCTTAATTATATCTGAAATTAAAATTCTCTCCTTTCTTTATTAAATTAGGAACTTCTCTTGAAATTAACTGAAGAATGTAATTTTGAATTTTTTAATTCTACAAAGTTTAGTTTGCGGAAAGTTCTTCTTTTTTTTCTATCGATTATAATTCGAAAATTATTAATACTTCGACATTTTTACCGAAGAAAAATCACACTTAAATTGGACAGAGAATCTGTTATTAAAAAAACATTCGGTGTTTTTAGAATACCATATATACATACAGATACGTGCGTGTTGGAGATCAAAATTTCACGCATATTTTTTTATACATAAAATATTATAAATAAAATGTTTAGAAATAATTAAACTTTGATCTCTTTATTTTCGAAATATTAGCTTTTGTTTTTTTTAATAATTAATTTATTTAATTAATTTTCTCTATTCCTTAAATTGCTTAAAGGTCGCTTTCAATCTGTTGAACTCAGTTAGCTTTTTCTATGCTTTCATGGTATTGAAACAAAAACAGTGTGCTGTTTAAAAAACATAAAATAATTATGATATAATCTTGAAAAATTCAGAAAAAAATATTTTTGCATTATTATAGGGAATTAGATCACTCACACTACACCCCACTATAGTAGAAACTAAAAGCTGCTACATATATATATATATATATATATA
>JBCEWD010000009.1:7284829-7299355 GCA_039654425.1 Cataglyphis rosenhaueri | reverse complement strand
GTGTGTGTGTGTGTGTGTGTGTGTGTGTGTGTGTGTGTGTGTGTGTGTATACATACATACATACATACATATATATACACACACTATATATACATATATATAGATATATATATATATATATATGAGTTGCATATTTAACCGCAATTAGTTAATAGATAATTGCAAGCTTATCCTAATTGTAAATTTAATTTAATTTATGTTATTTGCTTGTGTCCACATTCATCTATGTTATATATTTGTGTCCACATTCATTAAAGCAATGAGAATAATTTTTTTCTTATATCACACACTCTCTCTATTACTTTCATTCTCGTACATTAATAGATGAATTGCTTTATATTACTAAACTTGAATCGTTAACGAAAAAATATCAAACAAAGAAAATTTTTACCGTTAAGTGATTTTAGAGAATATCACTTTTCTCTATCGTAAAAGACAATGATTATTTTATCGCAGTTTAATAATGCCTGTATTCGATCAATGACATTGTTAATTGTTCCTGAACTCTTGTTGATATAATTATCATATGACTAATAACGCAATAAACTCAAACCTAATTCATTTATAAGTTATCCGAACTTTGTGCATTTAACGCTTTACTACTAACACTAAAACTCGCTTTTTTTTAATAATATCTAATGATTTATTTCTACGACGATTAAAGGAAATAATTGGAAGATGATTTCTGAAAAGCGACAAAGAGAAAATATTGATATATTTTATTTGTATAAAATTGATGTACGCATTGATAAAGGCATAAATAAAGCCATAGCTATATCAATTTGTACAATAGCATATAATATATATGTACACAGAAAAACTTAATCATTCACGTGTCCAATATAAAAAATATAATAAAGCATTTTTTATATTAGACATCTGCTCGACTGATTTCTCTATGTATATACATTGTGCGATTATGTAAATGTGTCTGGATAAATATTAATAGATAATTTTTTAAATTGTTTAAATATATATAAAATATTTATGTATTGCAAATAGAGACGCAAAATATAAAAATTATAAATAGAATTAAGGGTTAACGATTTTATAAAATTTTTTTACTCTATTTTTTTCATTATAACAATATTTTTGATATATCCTGCTATTTTTTTTTTACAATATAATATATATATCTACTTGAAGATATGAAATATTAATGTCTAATCGAAATAAAATTAATGTCTAATCGAAATAAAATTGTCTATCTTTAGCTGAACTTTAGCTAAGAAACACCGCCATGCTTTATGTCCCGCAAAATTTTACTTTTTGCAAAAATGAAAATTGTTAATTCTCTTTTTCTGTATTACATATTATAAAGATAGCTTACAGACATTTATTCAAATATTTATAGGAACAAATTGTCATGCGTTATATAATAGATAATATCTAAAACGAGAATCGGAGAATCTTCAACAAACCCTAAAGAAAAAAAAAATTATAATTTTGATTTGCATGTGAGCAATTATATTACATGTTTGACATCTCGCTTATTATATAATCTAATCTAAAAAATTAATTATATAATATATAATATAATTAATAAAAAGATTGCGATGTAATTAAGAATTATCTTTAAGAATAATCTTTTTTTCCAAAAAGCATGCATCGCATTCTTAAAAATTGATGGCCTTCAAGATATTGGTTTCGAGAATAATCGGGTGCTCAACTACTCCATCCCTTTTAATTTATATGTATATCTAGCTTTTTCTCTTCTTTTCATGTAAACATCTATCACGATGTAGTCTTATGTAATAAGCCTTTGTTTAAAAACAGTGCTCAACGTGCATTTATGATACATCTTATTTCTCACTAAGAAGTTGATAGGAATAATCTCGAGATATGTCTCTGTGTGAAGAATAATCAATATAGATATGAGTATGGACTCTCTTTTAATGACTTTGACTTTGGCTAAATTTCTGGATTTATAAATTATTTTTATGTTATATTTTCTTTATTAATAATCGCAATCAGTACAATTATAAATAGACATCGGATTTTTTATGCAGAAATTTATTATTAAAAAAAACAATTAATTAACAAAATTTGAATTATTTATAATATCTAACTTATTTATACAACATATATCAATATGCATTTTCTATGCAAAATATAAGTAAAATAATATGCATTATATATGCCTAAATATGTTCTTATAAAAACTATTTTTTATATTAATTATATAATCTATATTACTATAAAACTATTATTCATTTCTAAAATTGAATAAATTCATTTTTTCTTTATTATTTTACTTATAAGCTAGAAAGTTATGTTAAATTTTTATTTATGTTAAATTTAAAATATATTGCATATTCCAAATAGTTCACACAAATTTTTTTGTTAATTTAACATAAGATATAGATATGTTAAATGGTGATATTATGCTAATATTATAACATAAAACGAATGCAAACTTCTTAATAATTTGAAATAAATTTTGTATAAAATCAACATATTTTTAATAATAAAACTTAAAAAAAAAGTTATTGACAGTCTGCAATGACTCACTTTTATTACAGAATAAAATCAATATTTTTTTTCTGTAAATTTTAACAGATAAATCTTGTCGATAATAAATCTATTGTTTAAAATTAAAGACATGTGCACATCTGTATTAATTATACACTTTTTTTGATTGTTTAAATATTTTAACATTTGAGTTCAATTAATACAACAGAAATATATTTAATTATATATAAATGTGTTAAATATTTAACACAAAAATTTTAACCGATATGTGTTTTTTAACAAGAAAACAAATTTTCCAACTGTGTATATAAGTGTTGATATATTTAGTATAATTAACATAATTACTTTGGAAATTTATATGATTATAAAAAATGATGGAAAAATTGATGGAAAAAATATTACAAATTATACAAAATAAATATTAATTTTTAAAATAAAATATTATTTAAAAATTATAATTTAAATCACACTAAACAATAATATTTTCTCAAAACTGAAAATGTTTATCTGCCAAAAAATTATCTTGTATATAGAAAATAAACTAGAAAATAAAAAAGAAACGTTAATCTTATAAGATACATAAAATTATTATTTAAAATATTTATAAAATATGAAAATATGCAAATATGCACAAAATATGCAAATATGCACAACGTATGCAAATACGCATAAATATGCAAATATCCATAATATGCACAATTAAATATGCATTTTTAAAATACTTTTTCGACAAAATAAATTTCTATTTTGATCTTACTTTCCAATCTTTTTTCTAAAAAAATATGCGGATGTCTAATTATATCCGATGTCTACTTATAATAAACAAATATCTTTATATTAAACTATTAGAAAATATATATCTTTTTCGATATACAGGATGTCCGACATGTAACTAACATGTAACTGACCAAACAAAAAGTGGAGGTAGATTGGGTTGAAAAGTCCATTTTGCAAAATTTGCAATAATTATTGCGTAATTAATTACAATATGTGAGTTAATGAGCACGTTAGAAAGGTATCGGCAAGCATGTACGATAGTTTATTTGTATACTCTTAATAACAAAAGCATTATCTAAACAAGAGGTAGAACTACGCAATCATCTCTTGCTTAGATGATAGTTTCGTTGCTAAGAGATACAAATAATCGTTGTACATGTCTGCCGATACCGCTCATTAGCTCACATATTTTAATTAACGCAATAATTATTGCAAATTTTGCAAAATACAGAACTTTTTGACTCAGTTTAACCCAATCTACCTCCACTTTTCGATTGGTCAGTTACATGTCGGACACCCTATATATGCAAAAATATATTTATCTTTACAATAAATATTGTTGCGTCCCTGGATTTTATACCAGTATGTTTGATTTATTTTTTTTTGAAAGTATGTTTCTATTTCCGAGAGATCGTCTCCAAGCGCATTGGCGAAATTTTGTTTAATAAAAACGGCAGACATCTCTTGGAAAAAGAGCTGGCACCTTGCGATGTAATACTCGTCCACGGATGTCATTCCATGCAGATATATTTATGATTTCAATTACTTTATTATTACGTTATTATCTGACTTGTATTTTCTGTGTTTGATTGAGTTCTCTGTTATTATTAAAGTTCCTTTAGTTCCTTTTAAAAGAGTGTTTATTATTTGCAACGTGGTACGCAAATGCCGGTTGTATTGGATGCGTTTCTATCGATATATCGATTATAGATCCGCGGACGCAACAATATGATTTGTGGTCCAGCATATTTCCAATTAATAAATAACAGATTTTTGTGTGTGTGTATGTGCGTGTGCGTGTCGTGTGCGTGTGCGTGCGTGTGCGTGCGTGTGCGCGCGCGTGTGTGCGTGCGTGTGCATGTGTGTGCATGTGTGTTCGTGTGTGTGTGTGTGTGCGCGTGTGTGTGTGTGTGCGTGTGTGTGTGTGCGTGTGTATGAGTGCGTGCGTGTGCGTATGCGTGTGCGTATGTATATACACACATACACATACAAATTTATTATAATACATATTTTTAATATTTAATATATAATAATACCTTAAATATTTAACCTAAATTGATAGACAAATATTGATATAAAATTATATCTGTTTGCGTATGTTTAGAACAAGTAATAAATTGCAATAAAAAATGTCTCTCTTTTTCTTTCTCTCAAAACTTCTTTTATTAAAATGTCAAAGTTAACTTATTTTGGTAAATATTGACAACAATGGACATAGCCTCAGTAACTTTGATTTTGACAAATGCTATCAAGGTCATCACCCTAAATAATTCTTAAAAGGTTTTAGCCATCGCTCATTGTTCATCAAAAAGATAGTAACAAACAAATTTACTAAGTAAGTTTTTGACATACCATATACATTTAATAAAGTGAGCCTTAGCAGTTTATTTATGTGTAATAAATTAAACGCCTGCATCTCCATCCCGAAAAAACTAACCTAACCCAATCTATATCCGAGAAGTAATAAATCACTCTTCGACATATGAAGTAGAGACTCTACTTTTCTTCCACCAACATATGTAATTTGTTGACATATTATTTTCATGTAAAAGAACTATTCAACGCAAATATTTTATTTCTAAGAAATGAGTTGGATTTTTTGACTGGTCTTTTTGGGGATGGGGTCCCACATTCAAACACATAAATAAATATGCTAAAAATACATTTCATAGATGTATCTGGTATCTGAAAATTACATATAATTTGGAAATTTTTCTTGTTAATAACAATTATTTAATAAACAACGAATATCCGCTGAATTTTTTCACAACAGTATTTAAGATGATGACCTTGATAACATATTTCAAAATTATGGAAATTGGGAGTGACTTCCTATATCTGCATAATATACCAAACTTAAATTATAGAATTAAATTCACACTTTTATATTATCAACTTTATTTGTTAATAATTTTTTATAATACAATGAGCGACAACTGAAACCTTTTAAAGATCAAGAAAGTAAAGATGTCAAGGTCAAAGTTATTGGAACTGGATCCCTTTTGTTAATATTTATCAAAATATTTTGTAAGCTGTATGTTAAAAAGATATAGGCACATAAAATATCTCTTAAACTTTTGATGATTTTACTTGAATACTTTTATACACAGACTAAAAAGAAATAATATAAAAAATGATGTAATTTTATTTAAAAACGTAAAATCTCTTATTTAATAAAAAGAAAAAAATTTTTAATTATACTGAATATTAGAGATGATTTTATTTGATGATGTTGAAACAAATTATAGAGAGAGAGAGGAGAGAGGGGTTGGAGCAGGGCTGGAGGGAGAGGGGAGGAGGGAGTTAAAAAGAGAAGAGGAGCCTTAAGCAGATAGGGGGAGAAGAGAGAAGAAGAGATAGAAAGGGGGAAAGAAAAATAAAGGAGAGAGAGAAAGAGAAAGAATCAAATATTCTTTGTTAAAAATTAAAGAAATTATTTATTAAAAATTTTAAATAATTTTTTAAATAATTTTAAATAATTTTTTTTCTTAAAATATTAATTAATTCTTAAAAAATATTGATTGTTAAATATTATATACTAGAAAAAAATAGAATACGATTTTTATGTGCTAAAAATTAGACTATTTTCAAACTGCTCAAACTCGTCAAAAAAATAATCGTGGACAAAAAATTAATAAAACATATTAAAACTTGAAGTTTTTAACTTTTACATGTTATTAATAATTAAATTTTTTTTTTATTTTTTTGTACTTTGAAAAAAAGAACACATTGTTTTGTTAATTAAAATTACATATTTTGGATACTCTACAGTCCGATAAAAATAGTCTCAAAAAATTTAGGTCAAGTTTCGAACTACAATATTTTGTCTACAAAACGCCTTTTTAAAATTTTTTTAGATCTTTTTTTACCAAAATATATGAATTTTTTTAAAGATACTCGGTGAAAATATATTGTAGGCAAAAAATTAAAAAAAAGCATTTTGAAACATAAAATTTAAATTTCAAGCTTATTTCAATTTCAATTTCACGCTTGCTTTTTTAATTTTTTTTCTACGATGATTTTTGCTGAGTTTCAGCAGCAATTTAAAAATAGTCTAACTTTTAGTTTATGAAAATGATTTCTGAATGACTTTTTTTTTATAATATGTATACATATATAAAGTGTCACTTAAAAACCGCACAGTAAGTACGTAGCGTTATTTTTTACTTCAAAAAATGAAATGAAAAATTTTTAATCATTTTTTTATGACACTTAATAAAGCAGTTATTTATTGAGTATAATCAGGCCAATCAGCGCTGATCTTCAGCCGCATACACGTCAATGAGCCAAGCGCCTGATAGTGTATAGTACTTAATAATTATTACCTTAAGTACTTAATAATTATTCTTATATTAAGTGTTATAGAAAAAAATAATTCAGAACTTTTTGACTCATTTTTTTGGTAAGAAATAACATTATGTATTTACTGTGGAATTTTTAAGTGACATCCTTTATATAATACTTCTCGTAAGAAAAGTATAATTTTTAAGTTATTGCATAATATATATATATATGTGTGTGCGTGTGCGTGTGTGTGTGTGTATATATATATATATATATATATATATATATATATGTATGTCAATATGGTGTCAAATTTGGCGATCGATTACATATCGCGCGCGCGATCATTGGTTATCCACGGCTAACGCATTTTGCGTGCGAGAGGCGAATCGTATGCGAGAGACGAGCTAGATAAGACGTGCGCTATCGAGACTGTGTTGAACGTGAGAATTTTGCGAGTTCCGAGAGACTTCTGTTTCCGTATTTCATTTTATATTAAGACGAAACTAAACTTGACTTCTTTTCGTTGTTGCTAAACCCTTTACTTTATAAAATCCTACAACATTGGGGGCTCGTCCGAGAGTTGGCATGCGACGAGAAGGTTCGAAATCGAGAAAGTTCCATCGTTCCAGAAGTGAATACGTGACGAGAGACAATAAGAAAATGTTTGAACAATATGCGATTATGGAACTAAAAGAGAGACTGAAGGCGCGTGGATTGCCAACGACGAGTGCCAAAGTGGAGCTAATTTTGCGATTGCAAGAGGCCAATCTGACGGATTCCTGGAGAGTGGCAATGTCGAAAATAGACGAGACGCAAGAGAGCACACCGCAAGAGGAAATATCACAGCGAGAAATTGAGCTGTGTAAGCGAGAAAGAGAACTTGCTGAGCGCGAATTTGATCTCACGTGAAATTTTATTATTGCGTGAACAATTAGAGAGGAATCCCGCTGGTGGAGCAATAGAAGCAGCGATGGAGAAACGTCTCCGACCACGAGTAAATTTAATGACGGTGGCCGATTTACTGAGTGATTTTGACGGCGTCTCCAATAATTTTGATGTGTGGGAATAGCGATTGAGATTTCTGAAGACGATATACCGGCTAAAGGACGATTGTGCAAAGCTTTTGATTTATATGCGATTAAAAGACAAGCATTTGAGTGGTTTTACTCGAAGCCAGAGTATGCAAAAATATTTTTTGAGAGGCTTCTAGAAGAGTTGGAAACCATTAAAGCGATTAAGCGATTAAAGATTGTGCTGAGCGAGAGTCCAGTATTGAATTTATTTCGAGTAGGCGCAGAAACCAAATTACATACTGATGCATCCATGTATGATTTCGGGGCGATACTTCTGCAAAGAGGCAGCGAAGATCAATCACTGCATCCAGTGCATTATGCGAACGGTAAGATTACCACGGCAGAAGAGAAGCCGAGCTACAAATTCTAGCAATTGTTAAAGCATTAAAGCGATTCCGCACGTAGTTGTTAGGAATACAATTCAAAATTGTAATTGTTGAGCGTTTGCGCAAACAATGTCAAAGCGAGACCTTTGCGTGCGAGTGGCCAGATGAGCATTATCATTAGAAGAATTTCAATACGAAATGGAGCATAGGCCCGGCAAAAACATGATGCAAATTGATGCCCTTAGCCGAAACCCACTGCCGATGTGTTTGATAGCGAATGAATGCAAAGGAGGAATGCTTGCGTGATTGAAAAGAGCCCAGAACGCGGATGGCAACTTAAGAGAAATATTCAAGGCGATTGAGCAGGGTCGTTCGGAAGGTTACTTGATTCGAGGTGGAATGCTACACAAGGAGGATGATGTCGATATTAGACTTGTCGTTCCTAAGGCCATGCAGTTGCAGATGATCAAGAAGACGCATAAGCAGGGACATTTTGAAATTGCCAAAACAGAGGCACTAGTGAGAAAGGATTACTGGATCCCTAATTTACGCCCTAAGGTTGAAAGCGTTTTACGAAATTGCATGCATTCTAGCGGAGCGTAAACATGGGAAAACTTTTTGAGCTCGATTGGCAAAGAAGATACGCCACTGGATACTTTCCATGTTGACTATCTGGGCCCCTTGCAGTTGACAAAGAAAAGTTACACTCACATTTTTGTGCTAATGGATGTGTTTTCCAAGTTCACTTGATTATACACAATTAGATCGACAAGCGCAACGGAAATAGTCGAGCGACTACGAAGATAGTCACATACATTCGCTAATCCAAGAAGGATTGTATCAGATAGAGGTGCGGCTTTCACTTCGAAAGAATTTGAAGAATTGTCAATCAGAGAATATAGATAGAGAGAATACAACCTTAACTAACGACCACAGGAGTGTCTCGAGCGAACGATCAAGTTGAGCATGTAAACTGCACGCTTATACCTTTATTAACGAAACTATCAGCTCTTAAGCCAAGCGAGTGATACAAGCATCTAAATGCTGTGCAAATGTGCTTAAATGCAATAGTACAGAGGAGAATCGGGATGACTTTTTTTTGGATGTTGCTAGGCATTCATCCGCGTACCAAAGATAATGATATTAAGACACTACTTAAGGACGAGATCGTCACTGTCTTTCGACAATAATCGAGTGAAGCTGTGAGCGGAAGCGAAAAAAAATATCGAGAAGATCCAAAAGGGGAATAAAAAATCTATGATAAGAAGAAGAAAAAACCCCTGAGTTATTGTGAGGGAGATCTTGTCGCGATCAAGCGACAATTTGGTTATCGATTGACATGTCGCACGCGCGACATCGATTATCTACGGCTGACGCGATTTGCGTGCGAGAGGCGAATCATGTGCAAGAGACGAGCTAGATAAGACGTGCGCTATCGAGACTGAGTGTCGAGAGTGAGAATTTCGCGAGTTCCGAGAGATTACTTCTGTTTCCATATTTCATTTTATATTAATTTTATTTCATATTAAAGACCGAATTAAACTTCTTTTCGTTGTTGGTAAACCTTTTACTTTACAAAATCCTGCATATATATATATATATATATATATATATATATATATATATATATATTGTATATAGTATCTCTTAACTTTTTTAGTATAACTGAAAGAAAGAGATTTTTATTCCTATATGAAAAAATAAGTTGAAAATATCAAATAAATCTTTTTCAAATAAAGTATTGTTTTTTAAAAAAAGAAAAAAAACAGTTCTGGATACTCGTCAAGTACATATGCGTTTTACAGAATCTAAATTTAACAGATCTGAAACATTGTATGCTATCCTTATATTTGTCTGTTTTTAAAAGCATTGCTAATATCAACAGATTTGAGAGTGTATAATAAAATAAAATTTTTGAAAAGTAATTTTATTTTATTATACACTCTCGAATCTGTTGATATTAGCAATGCTTTTAAAAACAGAATAAAATTCTTGAAAAGTAATTTTATTTTATTAACTTTAAGATTTTTCTGTCTTCGGCATGTTGCTTATACATATCTGTGCTTTTCATGTTAAAGTACGAATATCTTAATATTTAAGTATAGCATGTTTTTTTATATATATTTAAATCTCTATATTTCTTTTAAAATTTTGAATATTTAATGAAATAGATATGTTTACAAAATGATAAAAAAAATATATATTTTGCGAGCTATACAGTTTTTCAATAAATTGCTTGTCGGAAATTCAACGATTAGAAAATATTAGTATTATAATTATTGATAATTAATTATGGCAGAAATGTTATCGTCGCGGGCATTTAGCGTAAGAATTACGTATGATACTTACGATTATTATATGTACGTACATAAATTAATAGAAAAATAAAAACCGAAAATTTTTATCGATAAACTTTTTGATAGAAGTTATATCAAAAAGTCTTGCTATGATAATATTTATTAATGCTAATGCGTACAGAGATAAGGAAATCCATTGAATCCAGATATAATTAAGTGTACATGTATCTGATGAATATTAAATTTTTTTTTCGAAAATGGAACCTTGTATGAAAACAGTTTATTCTCTATTTTTTTAACTTATATTTTCATGTAAAAATATTTTCTTCTCTTTTTGATTATATCATCAGTTGCGAAGCATATGTATATATGTATGTATACGTATACATAGTCTCTCTAGATAAATGCTATTTGAAATAACTTTAAAAAAAAGAGAAAAATGTAACACAAAATTTTCTTTATTATTATTAATTATTATTATTATTATTAATTTTTTTTTTGGTAGAATTTAATAATATAATTTGTTTTAATTTTTGTAGATTATATCAAAATTATTTTGTGTTTTCTAAATGGATTATATTTTTATTTTAATGTATCATAAAAGTACAAAAATATACAAATTTAACTAATTTGAAGTAAACGTAAAACAATTCTTGACTTTGAAACCGTTTAAAGTCACAAAAAATGTTGAAAGAAACGAGAATCAAAATTTTTATTATTTCTTTTCTTTATTTTTGTTGTAAATAATGGCACTATCAAATGTGAGTGTTTTTTTTTTAATAGAAATTTATTCAACAATGAAGCAATTTTTTAAAGTGACGATAACATTAATAATTTTATTAAGGCAAAAGTAAAATATTGAATAGCTATATTGAATATAAGTTATTAAAAGATTTATTTCTTTCACTAAAATTGCTAGTTTATATCGAAGAAATGTTATGTATTTGGATTAGTTATCTAGCTACTTCTTTCCCGTCTACAAAAATTTAATGAAATAATTATATAATTATACGCTCAAAATTATATAATTATGCTCTCAAAAATGTACAAAAAAAGATTCTCACTTATAGTTAAAAAAAAATTTTTGGTGGTAAGCTGAAGAGGCAGCCAGTCGGATAGTCAGATCTTCTCATGTTAAAAACAAACTTTTATAAAATAAATATATAGAATTATAAGCTAATTATGCACTTTATATCAAGGTATTTCAGACATTTTATGCTACATGTCTCTTAAATGATTTCCCTCTTGTAGCAAACATTTTCTTATAATTCGTTTAAAATTATAAAAAATTAAATAATCTAAAAATGTAAAATATATTTTCGATTTATATTAAGTGCTTATATATCAAGTGTTGAAATTAAATTCTTATAATAATTTTTAATTAATTGGTAAATATGCATATTAGGTTACATCTCACCGATGACTTTGACTTCACATATGTTGTCAAAGACATAACTCTTAGTAACTTTTTCTTATAACTTAATCGGCGGTCTCTTATAATTTCTGAGATATTTAAAGTTATGATTTCACAATTTTAATGATTTTTCTATTATAAAATAAGGAAAAATAAAATTGTTTACATTGTCTTTGCGTACATCAGACGTGGAAAAAGTGTTTGTTTACATTTCCAGAGACGAAGCTCTTCGGGTTTTTATACTTTTCACGCAAAGCGAGTTCAACCATCGACATAGAATGGACTGCTGATAACCAGTGGAAGGGGAAACGTACGAGTAGAATGAGAGGCAAATAAGATTGGCATTTTTTTTCAACTAATCAAGTTTTGTTAGAAAGAGAAAAACGTGACCCCGTATTATCTACCTCTCACTCTACTCGTATGTTTCCCCTTTCACTGGTCATCAGCAGTCCATCCTATATGTCGATGGGTTTAACGCTAACCTATGTGTCTAATTTTAATGGTAGTGCAGCCCCCTCGTAGGAAGGAGGGCGGAACACATTGCTTCCACGCATACACTTTTTATTGCAAAGTGGGATTCCACATAGGTTTATAACTTTCCACTTTATATTTACGCATTAAAAAGTATATGCGTGAAACAGTTTGTATCGCCCCTCCTGCGGAGGGATTTCACTATCGCAAATTTAGACATATGTTTGCGTTGAATCTCGCTTCGCGTGGAAAGTGAAAAAGTCCAAGAAGCTTCGTCCCCGAAAATGTAAACAAACATTTTTTCCACGTCTGATCTATACAAATACAACGTAAACAAATTTTATTTTTCCTTATTTTATAACAGAAAATACATTAAAACTGTGAAACTTTAACATTAAATATCTCAAAAACTATAAGAGACCGCCGATTAAGTTATAAGCAAAAGTTACTCAGAGTTGTGTCCTTGACAACATATGTCAAGTTCAAAATCATCGTGAGGTGTAACCTAATACGCCAATTTACCAATTTAATATAAGAGCATATAAATCTAGAATATATTTTATATAGTTAAATCACATATATTTTTTTTGTAATTTGGAATGAATTATAAGAAACTGCTCCTTTTTGCTCCAAGAGAGAAGTTTAAGGTACGCAAAAATAAAAAACCTTGATATAAAAGTACACAAATCAAAGATAAATTGTATATAATTACGTTGTGCTACTTTTGAAATTTTGACAAAGTTATAAGAGGATATTTTTTTTTGCTCTAAGGAAGAAACCTTTTACGGTTTGAAGTGGGAAGAAGAGAGAGAGAGAAAGCGAGAGAGAGAGGAGGGGGGGGGAGAGAGAAGAAGAGAAAGCGAGCGAACACTTACGATTATTAAAACATAGAAGAGAATTATCGATGTATATCAGTATATCAAATCAAATCAAATTTACTCTTGTGACTGTTTGTTAAAGGACTTTTTTTTTTTTGCGTTTAACAGCTATTTTAAATGATACTTTTATACATTAATATATATACACGCACATATATATGTGTGTATATGTGTATATATACATGCATACATACATATATATATACACATAGATACATACATATATACATATACATATATATATATATATATATATATATATATATATATATATACATACATACTAGAATGAATCAAATATAAACGAGACTTTTTCAAAAATTATTTATTCGATTAATATACGTGAAAACTAACACAAAATTATTTTTCTACATAGCATTCATTAATTTTTACACATTTTTGTCACTGCGTTAGCAATTTTTTTATATCTGCTTCATAAAAAGTAGTAGAACGAGTACAAAGTCAATTGCGCACGAAATTTTTCATCTAATCGTTGTTGGAAAATCTTTCTTCCGTTAAAGTTTTTTTAAAAGATTTAAATAAATCCATTATATGCGAGAATATGTATCAAGAATGCGTCTCCTTCTGTTGTATGACGATCCAAGTGCTTTCAAGAAATTTCGACCCTTAGGACTTTCTGATTCAAAATTCGAGGCATCCATCGTGGTTTTTTGTAATCGTAATTTATTCTTAACAATTGTTTGCACATTTCAATAAGTATACCATTATGCCAATACCTTTACTAATTTTACGAACAGTTATTCATCAGTCGTCTTCAATAAAGTCGAGAATTTGTTGAATATTCTCAGGCGTAATGCTTGTCTTTGTCGAAGCGCATAAGTTAAATTTGCAATTTTTTCTCAATCTTTACAAAAAAACTTATGCCATTTACATATTTGAGACTTCGATAATGTTCTTATCGAGCTATACGCGTAATTCCCACAAAATTTCAGCTAACGTTCATGCATTCGTGCGTTAAAAATTTAATAACTATGCGTTGCGCAATCGAGACGGGCATCTTCGGTTCATTCATCGTGCTTACTATTAAACAAATGATTTTATACACAAACGCGCAGTTTAAAGCGGGTCTAGATACATTCACTAACAGCAGCCCATCATGTCGACTTGTTATAAACAAGTGTTAAAGTATCCTGCTCCTATTTAAAAAGTCTTATTCATATTTCGATCAACCTATGTATGTATATACATACATGCATATATATATATATATATATATATGTATATGTATATGTATATGTATATGTATATGTATATGTATATGTATATGTATATGTATATGTATATGTATAT
>JBCEWD010000009.1:7265701-7278017 GCA_039654425.1 Cataglyphis rosenhaueri | reverse complement strand
TATATATATATATTAAATATATACATTATATATATATATATATATATCTATTATATATATATATATATATACACACACACACGCATACACACACACACAAGGTGTCCGGCGTCAATTGCATCACCCGTCGTATGCAGATAAAGCAGATAAAATTGAGGAGAAAAGTCCTGTACCATTTTTTTCATAACGCTTAATAAGAAAATTATTAGACTTTGAGTAAAGTCTGGCTAATCATCGCCGATCTTTAGCCAAACGCACGTCAGTGAGTCGCAGTAAACAGCTGAGCTGTTCACGCACACATGCTAGGCGCGCGGCTCATTGATGTGCGTCCAGCTAAAGGTCAGCGCTGAATTGCCAGATTTCACTCTATAATAACTCTTTTATTAAGCGTTATCGAAAAAAATGGTACAGGACTTTTCTTCTCAGTTTTGCCTGTTCTACCTGAATACGACGGGTGATGTGATTGACGCTGGACACCCTGTATATATATCATTTTTTCTTTATAGTTATATATTTTTTTCTATAAAAATTTGAAATATTCTTGAATAAATTTAATATAAAATAAATTTATTAAAACAGACAGGCATATTATAAGACTATTCGAAAAGCAATGTCCGCGACAAGATCTGGGTTGTAGGGTAGTCGGAAAACTCCCATCAAAACTTCTGGAGCAATACAATGAGAGTTCGGGACAGTTAAGGGATTCAGGATACATTCTCGATAGCACATACTGACTGTTATATACATATTGACTGTTGCCTAGAGTGACCAGAAATCAGAAGGTTCTAATGTCATTAGTCAATTGATAATATAGGCTATCAGATTCTATCCCTAGAAATTCGACTATTCATCGTACAGCTACACCTCGGACCTTGCACTGAATAATTTTCAATCTGTTCATACGCATAAAAATATGGCTAGAAATGCAGAATTCAAGAGCAACGAGAAGTTAATAAGCAATGCTAGGAATTGGCTAAAATTTCATTTTGGCGGCACCGTACTTTGAAGGCATACAAAAACTTGTGCCGCGCTACAAGTGCCTCAATTCGGATGGCAATTATGTCAAAAAGGTGGATATACATATGTAAGAAGTTTTTGTAAGTAATAAAATACTTTGGGTGGAGTTTCGAAAAGGGCCTCGATTTTGAAACTTTGTAAAAACTTTTTTTCAAGTTAAAAGTTTCTAAAAATAATTTTCATGATTTCTATAAAAAAGTCATTTTATAAGAGAAAATGGTAAAAAATATAATAATTGGTAATTATTTATGGTATATAAATGACAATTATTTACATTAGTGGATACATCGCTGATTTTGATCTTCATATATGTTGTAAGGGCGAGAGTGCTGATTAATATTTACTTTGTTTAATTTGGCGATTTCGTATGATTTTTGAGATATTTAATGAAAAAGGTTTATCGAGTTATGGATTATATACGATTTTATACAGGTTTATAACTTTCTACGCGAAGCAAAGTCTATCTCATATCGTTCTATGTCGGACGCAAAAAACGAGATTTATAATTATACGATTTCACATGAGTTTACAACTTTCTGTGCGAAAATCCATCCCATATTTTTCTATGCTTTGGACACAAAATGAGATATACAATTATACGGTTGTGCATGAGTTTGCAAGTTTTCGCATAAGAATAATTTAAACTGTAGTAATTTTAATAATAGTAAAGGAAAAAGTTTACTGAATAAAATATAATTTTCTGTATACATTTAATAGAGTGTACTCTTAGCAGATTAATTTATTTAAACTTAGCAAATAAAATGCGAGAAGCTAAAAATAGTAAATATTAGTAATAGTATAGTGATTTTTTATCAAAATTATAAAAATTATAAAAAGTTATGATTTTTACATGTGAGCGGAGAAAGGATACCGCTCCTCGCATTTTATTTGCCAAGTTTAAATAAATTAATCTGCTAAAAATACACTCTATTAAATGTATACGGAAAATTATATTTAATTCAGTAAACTTTTCTCGTTCAATGTTTTAAAAACTATACGAGTCCTAAAACTAAGTTTCAAATAAAATTTTGTAAAAACCAAAACGTCTTGGAATTTGCTCAAAAAATATGACATTTCAAGGACATCAGGTTATTCTGAATTCTCTTATATATATATATATATATATATATATATATATATATATATATATATATTGTATACAATACTCAAAAGAAAATAGGGAACATTTTTCATATCTTAAAAATTGGGCCATTTTCAAATTGCTGAAACTCGACGAATAAACATCGTAGATAAAAATTAAAAAAGTATTTTAAAGCTTCAACGAAGTTTCAACTTTAACGCACTATCAGTGATTTAAAAAAATTATATCTTCCTTATATTTGTATCTTCCTTGTGTTATGCTTTAAAAAAGAAACACATTGTTTTGTTTCTTAAAATTACGTACAGTTTGACACTCTGCAGCTCGATAAAAAAATTTTTCTCGAAAAAATCAACTCAAGTTCCATAAACTACAACATTTTACCTATAAAATGCTTTTTTTAAAATATTTCTACAATTTTTTTTGACTGAGTTACACGAGTTTGAAGCTATTCTATATATATGTATACATATTATATATATATATATATATATATATATATATATATATATATACATATTATAGTTGATAGAATTCTGAAGCACGTATAATTTGAATCATTCAAACTCCATTAATTTCTGAGATACAACACTTTAAAATAATTCATTATTTTCCTGATAATATTCAATTTTTCGAACTGTGTTTTATTCAAACTTCTTTATTGACATTTTTTGTTAGTATATACTACAATAATTGAACAGTAGTATATGCTCCTTTGTCTTCATTATTACACTATCATCAACAGATTTCACCTATTTTTGTCAATTCTTAAACAATTTTTGACATGTGACAACGAGTTTTTGAATGGAAACAGAAATATTTTATTGTTTTATTTTATTGTAAAATAAATACGTAGGCAGAAAAAAGCTTCGCCTTTTTCTCTGCAATCCTTATTCTAAAATTCTAGCCCAATTTAAACTAATTTGTTTTGTAAATAAAAATTAAGTTTGGATTAAGTTAGAATTTTATCAGAAGAGAAAGGGAAAAGTCTTTTTCTCGCGTACGTATGTACTCCGCAATAAAAAAAAAAACGATAATAACGGCAATAGGCTCAGAGTACTAATAATTAAGTGAGATAATTAGCAAAAGAAGAACCACAGCGCGGATATTCGTGCACAAACTTATTGTTAAATTTTAGTAATAAATGTATATCAAGGCTCCTGAGTAATCACTGCGGCATATTGAAATTATGACATCAAGGCGAAAATGACATGCTGAGAATTCTTGTGTTGTATTTTTAAATAAAAATATATTTTGATAAAATAACACTACAAATCGTCTTAGCATTCTAGTAAAATTCCGAAAATTATGCTTTTCTCTTGACAGTTAATAAAGTGCCGTAAAATAAGTGTGATACAAAGCATATATACTTTTAGGATAGTAAATTACATTTATGATATTTTTAAATTTAAAAAGTAAAAAATTTTAAAATGGTATATGGGAATAAGAAGTACCAGATGAGCTAGTACAAGCATGTAAAATTATGATGTCAGAATCCAAAGGGAGTGTCCGGATCAATGATGGACTCTCGGAAATATTAAATATAGATAAAGGAGTCAGGCAACGCAATAGGTTTCGATGCCTATCTATTGCCTATTTAACCTAGTATTGGAAGCAGTAATGAAAAAAGTAAACAGAAGAAACGCCTACTAAACTATGGTTACCAAATGTTGAGCTATGCGGACAACAGGAAAATCGACAGGGAAAAACTTAAAAGCAGTCAAGGAGACTTTCGAAGCAATCATCAAGAAAGAGGCAAGGAAAGTCTCCAAATCAATGCAGACAAAACTAAATTTATGGTAGTATCCAGGTCTCAGGAAGCAAAGAGAAGGATTGAACAAAGAATAATTATATGGCAATACTCTTTTGAAGTAATCAGCGAATTTACTTACCTAGGCTCAATTATATCAGAAGACAACAATGAATCGACAGAAATCAAGAGAAGATTGATTTAAGCCAACAGAGCATATTTTAGCCTTGCGCCACTATTCAGATCTAAGGAATTATTAAGAACAACCAAAATAATAATATATAAAACTTATTAGATCTATCATAACATATGGTGCGGAATGTTGGACGCTGAAACAGATATATGGCAAACCTTGGAATTTTCGAAAGGAAAACACTGAGAAAAATTTTTGGAGTGAATAAAATAAGTGAAAACGACTGCAGAAGAAAATTTAACGAGCTATATCAACTCTTTGAAGATACAGACGTTGAATTGCACATTAGGATAAGCAGACTGAGATGGCTGGGCCATGTGAATAGAATGGAGAAGCAGAATGTAGGAGGGCGTTGTTTGGCGACATACACAGCGTTAGACCAAGAGGAAGACCAAGAAACCGCTGGTAGTGCTTAGTCCTGGAAGACATAAAAGTCTTGAGAATAAGAGAAATAGAGGGATAAATCCGAGGACTGCGAAATTTGGAGGCGAACGCTCTATGAGGCCAAGAACTTCTTTAGGTTTGTTATGCCATAGAAGAAAAAGATACGGGAATAAGTCTAAAAAAAATATACAAAGCTGGCAAAACTAATGGTGAACTTTCATGATATGGAACGTATGCGCAATACGGAACATGGTTGGTTTGATCTATTTTACATTTGTTCCGCCGATTTTTATCCGCAAGTTTTTATTTATCTGCAATGATTGTGCGAAATTAATAGAATTATTAAATAATTAATTATTATTAATTGTGAACTTGTGTACATGTTAATAAGAAAAAAGAAGTCGACAGACGTCATCAGGTTCAAACATATTTGAGCGTGTCTCACGGAAATTCTATTTTGAATTAAAAATTTTTACAATTTATCTTTCTCACGGAAATCCTCTTAAATAAATTCTCATTTGTTTCTTGTTGTAATCTTCTTCCCAAACTAAATAGGTCGTACCCAATATTTTTGTTTTTTATTATTTTTAATTCTTTTTGCGATTAAATACAATGAATAAAATTTTGCAATCTTGCAGCGTAGTTCCTTTTAAAATGCACAACAATTTTGTTTTAATTTTTTTAATAATCCGCAAATAATGATAAATAATTTTTCAGAACTCATATTGACAGTTTATATATTATATGTGAATTTTGACAGGTGTATGCATGTATGTGTGATTCCGATCCGCAAGTTTTGTCTCTATTGTTCCATGTAACGGAAAACGCGGAAGCGTAATCTGTGTAAGCCAATAATATACTCTATTCCGATAAATGCAATGAAAGAATTTATAAGAAGAGTCTTATTGAGTGATAAGCATAAGTTGTGCTTCCGCGAATTTTGCTCCATGGGACAGTAGAAAATATATTTCAACGAATCGTAATTGGCGGAATGTGTGCGATTAGACAGATTTTGGTCCATCAATTACGCATTGCACATAAGTTCCATATCATAGGATCGAACCAGTACAGTCATCGCGAATTGACATAGCTGCATGTGTATAACATAAAATTGACTGGATCCAGAAGAATTGAGCATTAAACCATATTGATTTACATAACATGTTTATTAGACCAGTTGATCTTATGCTATGCATATGCATATGCATATGCAACTGAATTTGTGTGCAATAGACCTAAAAGTTTAATGACAAATCCATTAAAGATCAATGTCATAGTCTTCATAAAATAAAAATTAAAATTCATTGAATCGTTGAAGTTCTGGAAAGATCTTTTATAGCGTAATACTTGAGAACTATTTCAAATACAAAATTGAAATTAAAGACAATATCTTGCAGAAAGGAAGAGAAATTTTTATGTCTTTATATAGATGTATAAAAGAGTTATGGATGATATATAGGAAATTCATAGTAGTCTTATGATTATACAAAGCAGATGTTTATAAAATGGTGTATGTGTTTGGCGGTTTGACAATCAAAAATAGATAAAAACAAAAAATTTATTGAAAAGTTTTTAGACTAACTATTTGAAGGTTACGGCAAGCTATGAAAATTATACCAACAGAAGCGTTAAAAATAATCTACTAGAAATAATTGTTATCGTTTATGGCACATAAATTAATACAAGCCAATATTCAATATTCATTTTATTTGAAGTAAATAAATATGTTGTTTGAAAATTAAACAATCATATTTGTTACTTCAAACATTAGTATGGACCAAACATTATGATTTTTTGGTTTCAACAAAATTTATTAAATCTAAAGAAATTTTTCTGTCTGTGAAGTAAAGATTAATTTCGTTTCTTAAAATATACTTGGATTTCATATTATAAAGAATTTATATAATTATCATAAATGAGATTATAAATACAATCCTGACAAGTTGAATTTATGAGCTAAATAAATAACTAAATATTTATTCTCGTCGGCCACATGAAGCTGAATAATTCGTCAAAAGAATCTACGGACATATCGTGCAAGATCTAAGTAGAATATACATATGCAGATAAGATGTAAGATTGTATATTAATTGAGTCAAGAAGAGCATCGATTTGGTTGCGCTTGGATAATTGCCAAACACCGAATAATAAAATATTTCTAACAATCTATCTAGTGCTTACTGCGTATTTTCGCAAAAGCTTTGTACCTCTTTTTAAAGAAACTAAAAATTTAAACTAATTAAAGAACAGTCTAAACTTTTAGTTTATATACATTTCTATGTTATATTCAATTTAAAAAATGACATTTCTAATTGTAAAAGAAAATTGCAAAAATGCTATTGTAATAAAGGCTGTACTTACCACTCAATAATGTGAACGTGATAGCGAAGAGAGGCTCGTTTGGTTGCTTCGAGATCGCGCTAATATCAACTTGAAATCGCACTTGTCTTTGAAACATGACAGGTGCGGTGCTACCTCTCTTATATTCCACTCTGAACGACATCGGTGAGCTCACACTGTGAGATAATTCTGCTATCTGCACAAAAGTTTGTCCCAGAATAAAATATTAAATATTAAAGAGAATAATTTAACAGATATATTAATTCATAAATTAAACGAGATCGGTCAATTTATATCGCAAATAGCAAAATTTTTATAGCTAATGTTTACTTGGGAGAGATGCTATTAAAATGTTAAATTAAAATATATTTTAAATAAATATCGGTTACATTAATTAAACTTATGTGAAGTGATAATCTCGATAAATTTACCGATAAGAAAGCATGGATCAGATCAGCCTTGACACTGGCCAGCGGTTTTCCCTTAACTAGGACGGTAAAAGTCTCATCTTTTTCTGTAGTCATCAAACTACCAAACCATGATTTCTTTGTTAGTTCCGGAGAAGAATCTGGTGTGAGGTGTACCTATATGCAGTAGGAAGCTTACTTTGTGATTCCTCCTGAGATATATGAATAAAATTAATTTGATATTTTATATACACTTTACATATTTTTAGTGCTCATCAAATTTTAATTCCAAGAAATAATCTATTCTGATAAATATAACAGAAATGTTATAATTTATTCATTATATTGCACTAAAGTTTTTAACTGATCTTCAACGGAATTTCACTGTAAAATTATTTATTGATTTTTAAGTTGTATTAAGAGAAATATTTTTTAATTTTTAAATTGTATTAAGCTCATCTAAAATTCAAATAATTATATATTATAATTGAGATATAACGTTATAGTACAAATTATAAAAAAAAAAATTTAATGTTTATTATCTATTATTACATTACCTCCTCGGGATTAGTGAACAATTTACGACGATGAAACCTAGGACTGCCTAGAAAAGAATTCTTGATCGTGGTCAATCTCGATCTCCAATGATGAGCTCCAGATCCTGCTCCTGTGTGAGGCGATCCCGGTGGTGTAATACCAACCGCAACTATTGTGAAACAAGCTACGTTTTGAAAACATATACTTGGCTTATCTTAAATACATTAAAATAATACTAATAATCAAACCTATTCTTTTTGCAATTAAATATCTATTTTTTCAAACTTTTATAAATACAATTGTTATTTTACTATTAGTTGAAAACTGTAGAATTATCACATAAAATAAAATTATGCACTTTCGTTTAATTACAATACAAGTTTTATATATAAATCAGAAAAACAACGTTTGTATGGTATGTTAAGACGTAATATCGGAGATACTAAAATTTGCGTGATTGCATTTGGAGATTTCTATTTGCATGATAGCATTGGGATTTCTATTTGAATATTGATAGGCAATCCTAAAATTTTGTGCAATAAACATAGAAACATTTAGCATAATATGATCTGCCACAGACTTAATAATAATCTTGATAAATATTGACATTGGACGTGTTCAACAGAGAAAATCACTCCGTAGCAATCGAACGTAATTGGCTCTTTTAAAACCAACAAATCAATGTCGAGTATTGACTTTCTCTGTCGAATACGGCCGTTAACTTACATTTTACAGAGTGGGGATTATTTTTTTTACATAAATTATATAGAATGGAATTTTAAGTAAAAAACTTTAAATTATGTGATGCTGTCTCTTTTGGATCCTGTGATCCAGCTTTTAAGTATTACAGTTTTCGTCTTCTATATCACCTTCTCATTATATCCTATTACCATTATATACCATTATATCTGTGTGTTTATATTTTTTTATTTATTTTGTCGTTATTGTATGATTCGCTAGTCAATACGCTTCCAAATTATTGTTCCGCTAACAATAAGAATTTCTTTTTATTTATATTTACTTGTCACTATGTTACTATTATTTAATTAGATATAAGAAATTATATGCTATTTTAATTTACCTAAATACTTTATTAAATATTTATTAAGATTAAAAATCAATATTTAAATAAATATGAAGGCATAGAAGGGACTTAGTCCCTTTCCTTGCACTTCTACTCCAAAAAAAGCTAATATAATTCAAGCCTAATTTCAATTTAAAATCAGGAATAGGTTTAGATTACTTTAGTTTTTTTTTGGGGGGGTGGGGGGGGGGGAGAGGAGCAGGAAGAAGAAGTCTGCCCTTCCTTTACCCGCGCGTTTATCTCATGGTTACCATAAGAAAGTAAACTTATATAAAATATATGGTTTGAAATTTTTCAAAAAAAGTTTCAAATAAATAATTTTGTTATACTTAGATATTTAAATTTTTCTTTTAATAAACTTTTAATAATAATTTATAAGTAGCTTTTAATGAATGAATGCTGAATAACAATGAAAATTTATTCAAAATTATTAAACGCACGCACGCACGCACATACAGACATACACGACACGACACAGACGCACATATACACAAACGTACACGACATGCACACGCACATGCCACGCACATACATAAGGTGTATTATTTACACTCTCTATAATATGCTAAAAAGAAAATGGCCCAGTATACAAGTTAATACCAACATTTACTATGATCTCAAACAATAAGAGCAGTACAATTAACATAAGTAATTATTATTCATTTTGTATGCTCAATATAATCAATATATCATCATATAGCCATGTATCAATATAGCCATTACACACACGCACGCACATTTACAATATAAACATATTTGTACAATGTGTATAAATGCCATAATTGAAAATGTTTGAAAAAGACATTTATACAGAACAAACAGATTGACGGATGGTATAAAAATATATTATTACATAATATATTTATATTATATTATAATATATATATATGAATTATATATATTAAAAATTTAATTATATATATTATATAATATATAATTAATAGAAAAATTATATTATATAATTTTATTACACTATATAATTTAGTATTAAAATAATAATTTTTGTATAAAATAAAAATTTAAGAACAAAATTTGTATAAAAATTACTGTGAAAAGCATTTGTACATTAATTAAGAAAAAGCACAATATATACCAATTAACTTTCGTATTCTTTATTTGTTAAAAATAAGAAAAATTTTCTTACTCCTATAATATTTTTTCAATTCTATTCTTTCAACATAAAATAAAAATGCTGTTTTAATCATGTTGTATTGACATTTTTCTTTTATACATGCGTAATCAACTAACAAATGTAAAATAGTGTACATCATCAAAAAGTATTAAAACCAAGCAAATTAAAAATATAAAAATAACAATACAAACAGTTATTGATAAAGATTATCAATATTATTGATAATGTTAAAACTGATAGAAACAAAAGTATTCTTGCAAAATAAAGACAAAAATAAGACATAATTTGTAATACTAATAAACTCACCAGGTTGCATCTCATTAAGTTCAATGCCGACACTAGTGAGTGCCGACGCTGATGCTGGCGTCGATACATTCTGACTCGTGGGACTGCCATTTCCAGCAGTAGTAGTAGTACTGCTGCCGATGGACAATCTGTGTGGACTACTGGTAACCGTTTGGCCCACATGTGATATCGGTATTCTGTGGGGACTCAATAGACCTGCAGGCGCATGCAAAGGTGAGCTACCCGGCGTTGACGTGTGTGAATGTGAGCTATGAGTGTGGCACCCGCCTGTGCTTGGTGATCGACGCGCGTGGTGTCTCATGCTGCAACAATTAAAAACGTAATTAAGGAAATAGCAAATTATATGAATTAAACCATAACAAAGTTAAATGATTTAATTGATGTTCCCATTGGTATTAATCGAACGAAATGAAAGAATCGAAACATAATTCGAATTATGTTTTATATAAAAGAGCTCAAGCTTGCAAGTATGATGCGAGAATTAATTAATTGGGCAATGTTTAAATTTGACAGAAAAAAGCGACATAAAAGAAATACATATGACTTGATACGAAACACAAGACATAACTGATGCTACCACGCGATGGTGATTTGAAATAAACCATAGCTGCTTGAAAAATTACAAAATTTTTTCATTAAGTACATAAGCTTTATCCACAAAATACAAAGATTGATTACAAAGCTTATTTTCCACTATAAAATTTTATGATAAAGAAAGATTTCATGATTTGTCATAATGTTATTGTCATTATTTTAATTCAAATATATGCAAGTATACCTAGACTGTCTTCTAGGCGTCAAAGGCGATCCCTGACTGATTTGTCCAAGATTGAGCGCAGTACTTCCGTTCACTCTACATGTATCCACTCGTTTTCTCGGCGGATCAGCTTCTAATTGTCCTGCGGATCGTATGCCTCCTCTCATTACTTCGAGCTCGTCTTCGCACGCCGGTCTTCTTCGCTTCCTCTCCAGCAATAGGAAATATATCACCTTTTCTGTGTTGTGACTAAAAAAAATTTTTTTTATTTATTTTGCAAAGTTATTTTTTATAATATATTTTTAACAGAATTTAGACAGATTGAAGTGAAATATAATGTCTTTCTACCAGAGTGAAATCATCTTACTTTGGACTGAGCAGTTCCTGAATGAGTTTATCGCGCTCTTTGAAACAACCAAGACTTGCGATCGCTTGTAGCACGTCAGGATCAATCGCATCTACGGACGGAATAACGTGCGTTTGCACTACATCCATCATCGATAACTCCAATTCCAGTTCACCTTTACCCGCCGCCGTTACCCAGATATGTCTATTTATTTCCGCTAACTAAAAAAAAATAACGTTGATTTTTATTTACAAATTTTATTTACAAAATGTTTCAGCATTAGTAAACATATTTAATAGCTTTAATATACGTTTTTAAAAAATTGTTTACAATCTAAAAAGAGATATATAACATCTTACCGTTAGTCTTTTTTCAGGATCAACTTCTATCATACCCCTGAGCAAATTCTGACACTCAGGCGGTACAAAGTGCGGTATATAAAACAGTCCACGTTTAACTTTTTCTAGTAATTTTCTCAGATTGTCATCATCGAAAGGTAAAGCGCCTACCAGAAGCGCATAAAGTATTACTCCGCAGGACCATACATCTGCTTTTCTACCATCATACTTTTCACCCTGCAAAAAAAGAGAAGCGACAAATTTTATGTTACATTACGCCACATTGAAATAATATCAAAATCATCTCAAAACATATCAAATATGTTCAGTTACTACTCGTTTAATTTATTATACTTAATATTGATTAATTGTAACTTGATATTGATTAATTATTATCGAGAAAATTAATTATAATAAAAACTCTTACTCTAATAACTTCAGGACAGGCATAATGAGGAGATCCGCAACTGGTTTCCAGCATAGAGCCCGCGGGTTGTAAGGATGCCATCCCAAAATCCGCTATTTTAATATTATTTTTTTCATCCAGTAATAAGTTTTCAGGTTTTAAATCTCTATGACTGTAAAAATAACGAAAAAAGTATATATAAAAGTACATTTTATATATA
>JBCEWD010000009.1:7230797-7253897 GCA_039654425.1 Cataglyphis rosenhaueri | reverse complement strand
AATAAATAATAAAGTAAATAAATAATAAAGTAAATAAATAATAAAGTAAATAAATAATAAAGTAAATAAATAATAAAGTAAATAAATAATAAATAATAAAGTAAATAATAAAATAATTGCTTCATGTTTTTTAAATAATGTATCATTTTTTTAGTTATTATATTAGTGCTTGCATAAGAATAATACTTTATTGGGTGGACTAAAAAAAATTGTTGAGATTGGCAAAACTAAAATTGGTAAAAGAAAATATAATCGAGGTCGTATTTCATGCGGTCAGTGGATATTCGATGATTATGAAACGCAATAGTGATCGCATATTTATTATTTCTGTAAAAAATCAAACCAGTGAAACATATTGCTCCTGGATCTATAATACTACAGTGATTGTTGGCGAACATATAATAATACCAATAAAAACGATTACACTCATTATACTATTATCACTATAAAAATGTTGTTGATCTGAATTGTCACAATGTTGAAAGGATATGGCGTGATATGCGAGCTAATATTTCACGTTACGGTACATCAGTAGAGCATTACACATTCTATTTAGCCGAATTTTTATTTAAACGTTTTGTACATTATGAATATATAGGCAAATTTTTCATTATTATGTCAGAAATGTATTCTATCACTGATATTGTATTAGAAAATACTGAATAATATTTCTACTGTGTTATATTAATAACAAAATATGTAATATATTATAAATAATAAATAAAAAAAAATGTTTCAGTATCAGATAATAGTATCAGATTATTGTCTATGTAGTCATTGTAAATCGAAAGCTTAGTCTTCCCCTGAATTCTCCCTTCCCTACTCCCTAACTAACGCAAACCAATTTTTTTCAAATTAAAATTTTAGATTTCCGTTAAGTTAGTTTTTTTGAAGAGGACGGTAGGGAAAAAGACTATCTTGCCACGCCTACGCGTTCGATTTAGCACACATAAATAAATTAATAGTAGAGATTTATATTATAAAATATACATATTATCTGAAAATTGCATAAATTCTTTTGTTAATAACTTTTCAGTATACAATAAGCGACGACTAAAATCTCTTGTATGTTACTCAGAACGGTGACTTTGACAACATATGTTAATATCATTGACTTTTGAAGATGGTAACCTTATGTATAATATTTACCATTATAACTTTTGCATTTACTTGTATCATCTTTTCATTATATCTTACTTGCGTGTTTATATTTTTTTTATTGACGTCACTGTCAGTACATTTCCGCTAAGAATTTCTTTTGTTTACATTTAGTTGTCTTTGTATTAATGCTAGTTCAGAATCGTACGCTTATCCAATTTCGCTAGAAATTTCGAAATAAATATAGTAATGGAGCTTTACGAATTTCCCATCCACATAACAATTGTGGACCTCGCTTCACGTTGTAAAGTATATGGACACAGTGAGTTCCGCCCTCCTCCCTCTACGAGGAGGTTCCACTTCCGGAAAATATCACTTAATCCAAACCTATTTCTGATTTAAAACTAAAATTTCGTTTAGGTTAGGTTATATTTTTCGGAAGTAGAACCTCCTGAAGGGGGGGGGGGGGGCAAAACTCACTGCATCTACGCAAGGCACGCATACACTTTTCTATCCATACAAATGTCGGGTGGACTTTGCTTCGCGTTGTAAAGTATATGCAAAATAGAAAAGGCTCTGTCGCTGTAAATGTAAACAAACACTTTTTTCACATTTGCTTTACACAAATACAATGTAAGCAACACTTCATTTTTCCTTAGTTTATAACAAAAAAAGCATTAAAACTGTGAAACTTTAAAATCGCATATCTCTGGAACTAGAAGAGCTACATAATTCAAAGTGCGTGTTACTTATAAATATGTCTTCTACAATATATATAAAAGTGAAAACGATCTATGAGATGTAAGTTAATCCGAACATTTACTACAAAATCTTATTCATAGTAAATAAAAAAAAATAGATATTCCATTTTTCTTGAAATGATTTATTTTTTCACGTGTCATAAAACATCCATTTTTTATAGAAAGTTATAACAATTATTATTTTATAAAAATTTCATGTTTTATATCTCAGTTTAGATATAATTCTTTCTCTTTCTCTCTTTTCTTTTTTGTTCGCTTCCTTCATCCTATTATCGTTTTAATATATTTTCTATATTTCTTAGTTTTTCAGAAAAAATTATAGATGATTATAATAAATACGGTCAAAATCTTTGCATAATTAATAATAATGTTTAATCTTTTTAGTCTTTTTAATCATACTTTACACTTTATTTTATCGTCAAATGCAGCGCGCTCGATTGAACCTAATAAAATAATATAGTTGAAATTGCATCAAATATTTCATAATTTTTCACTTGTCGGTTAGAACAAATAATAATACCTTGCGGCGATGTTAAAGCTACATTGTCATTTCATGAAGAGAGAAGCTGTATTCATTTCGAATGATGAAATGTGATTCTCTCTTGCTGGCAGCAAAAATCCACTATCATTGATAGAATTCACTTGTCAGCGCTTGAATTGACTGTCAGAAAAGCAAGAAATTGTCAATTTAGACACAAAAAAAAATTATTTTTTGTCACTGATATTATGATAAGAGCAATATATTACTGTTTAAAAAAATAACATTATTTAATACTATGCAATACAAAAAATGTATTGAATTTAATTATTGAAAAGATAAATATAAAATACTATTTACTTTACATTATATAAATGATGTATTGCTCAAAAATCTAATCTGTAAGGCTTAGTTTGAGCAACATTATGAAATATTATGTCTGAAGCCATACGCAAAAATGTTTAAATTTGTTTAATATAATAAACATATAAACATATTAGGTCTATTTACACTTATTCGTTCCGTATTCGTTCCGTATCCGTATCGTACTGGCAAGATCGGACATGATTATTTACACATCCGGATCACATCCATCAATTTTTTGAAACAGTCTGACGTATGTAATTGCGTGATCATGGCAGATCTATCAGAAGACGAATTAGTCGTAATAGCATTAATTTTGGATGAAGAAGAAACCTCCAAAAAAAAAAAAAAAATTTATGGGTCTACAAAACATGGATGCAACGTAAAACGAAGGGTGAATTTTTACAAAATTTATTAATGGACAAAATATTTGATAACTATGAAATAAAATAAATATTTAATAAAAAAAAGTTGTGTGAAAGATAGATGTGTTATTATTTTGATGTTTCTAAAAGTTATATTGTGTATTCGGTTGAGATTGTTCCGTTCCGTGAAAATATCGTCATAAACAATATCGGCGATATCGGCACGGACACTGACGATACGGATACGGAATAGTATAAATAATTTAATCACAGAGAATCGAATCTAGCATCCATGCATGGTACGGATACGGAACGAATAAGTGTAAATAGACTTTAAAAGTATTCGAGATAAAATAGAATAGTGATATTTTTCAATAATTAGATCGAAAGATTGCGCTGAAGTTTCCGATATATGCTATTCGTAATACAATCCATAGATTTATACATAATAATATACTGAACGTAAGAAGAGCTGAATACTACACGAACTGAATACTAGAAAGAGAAAACAATAGTGTTTGAGATGCTCTCTCTTTCTATTACATATTCTATCTTTTCGAGTTAAATAAAACACCCTATATATAATTGCAGATGCAAAAGAGCTTATTCCTGTATTTATTTTTATTGTAATTATGTACTTAAGCAAGATTAAAATTTAATAAATTAATATTTTAAATTTATATAATAAATTACTTATAATATAATAATAATAAATATATTTTAAATTTTACACTTAACAGTTGAAATTAATAAACAATATATAAAGAAGAACGAATTTTAAATATAGCATTCTGTACATCGATTTATAGTGGTATTGTGCAGAATATTGTGGAGAGAGAAAGCATAATAAAGAGATTTCACTGTAGTTGAATGAGATGGAGAGAGAAACAAGTTGATGGCATCGAGAAGAAGGGGTGCTTAGAATCGATAAATATATATATATATATATATATATATATATATATATATAGAGAGAGAGAGAGAGAGAGAGAGAGAGAGAGAAAAGAATATAGAAAGAAAATGTCTGACACTTCCTAGAAATGACTACTAACAAGATGATTCAATTTAGAAGAACAAGCCGTATTTCAATCTCAATAATTCAATTGTGTTTTTTTATACTAAAACAAATTCTCCCAGTGGTCACGATGTAGCATTAGAAATCAGTATGTTATTTCCAGTAAAATGCAAAAAGAGAACTGACATATAATTTGCACACATTCCGCGTTTGTCCAAAATTTTTTTAATATACTATATAATATTTTATTGATATACTACATAATAAAAATAAAACAAATTAAGTTATTTCTTTTCTTGAAACAGTAGGTAAATAGATAATAAATATACATTACGTATCACATACAAATTATTATGAAAAATCAATTACATATACTGCACAAATTCTAATCTTTTCTAAAAAAATATTTTAATTTTTATAAATTTAGCGTTAATTGCTTAGCTTTTAACTTTCACATTATATTATTTGAATATTTGAACGGAACAAAATCTCTCTCTTTTTCTTTAATATTTTTTTTCATATTTTTAATATATTTTATAAAAACTAGAAGAGGAAATTTATTATATTAATGGAAGAAATATTATTACTAATAATAATTATAAAAACTAATAATTTATTAGTATTTGCTATATTTACATTCTCTGCTATTTATTAGATTTCTTAGATTTCTTAGATTTGAAGTTAAACATTAGAAGCATCACTTTTAAGTTTTAAAAACACAAGTATAAGTGATTGACTTATTATCATCTACTATTCTCTACAACACAATTAGATAATCATCATAAATGTATAATTAATATCACGAATGACGAATAGAAGATTGTATAGCTTTTGTAGAACGTCTCTCCGCTTTGCCGCACGCCTAATATCACGTTACAGTAGAGTAGGACATCCTTCTCGTCACGCGCTTGTACAAGGCGCGGATTAGCTTACCTTTTTTAATTAATTTCTTATTAATTGTCATGAAAATCGCAAAACGGTAGAGAATTTTCCTATCCAGTTTAACATACTTTATGCGCACACGAGAGGTAATCCATGAATTACACTGGACACCATGTATACTGGTATGTTTGCATCGTCAATTTTATAGATTAAATCCCAATGTGATAGCATATAAAATTTTTGGGAAAAAGTATGATCAGTTTTGAAACACGATTATGATTTAATTTCCAAGCATGGTGTTTTTATGCATATAATTATATAAAAATCATTTTTTCTCATTTTTTCTTCAAAATTCTCGGTTTCAAAAAAAAATGAATTATTTTTGTAATTATTTTTCAATTAGTCTTTATATTATTTTTCTTGTGTATACGGATAAAAATTATAAGGTCTCAAAGCATCTGTGACAACGTTCATGAACGGGTAAAGTACAATAAACTGAACAGAAAAATCCTATATCATTTTTTTCTATAATTCTCAATAAAGGAGTTATTGAGTAAAATCTGGTTAATCAGCGCCGACTTAGGGTGTCTTCCAAAATGCGCTGAAAGTATTGCTGCTGAAATCAACATATCAATATATATCAGTCGTTTCAAAATTGTCAGTAGACTATGGCAGCAATGAAAATCGCAATGTATTTGCAGTATTATGCAATTGTAGATGACATGATAAAGAGATAAACAGTTAGAGATAAAAAGTTAAGTGCTACAGCAATACATAATAAGTAGTGTATTGCTCGGCAGTTCATCTCTGCAAATAGAGCGAACTAAACTGAGTCAAAAAGTCCTCTATCATTTTTTATCGCCGATCTTTAGCCGGACACACATCGGTGAGCCGCGCGCTTGGTAGCATAAGCATTCAACTGTCACAGCGTATAGTTTCGAGGGGGCCATAAGATGATATCATTGGTTTGACCTTGAAGAGTTATTTGAAGATCACATAAAGGTCACATTTAATATTTTTAAATAGAATACTATATTTTTTATTGCATATTCTTAAAGCCTATTTTGAGAGCTTTCCAAAATACTATGATAGTGTTTTTTTTTTAATACTTTTCGAGTTATAAGACTTCAAAGTTGCAATATTTTTATAATACATAAAATACAAAAATATCTTTTATGTTGTCATGTGAGGGGGTCAAGTTGACCCTTAAATCATTCCAAGGTCAAATCAACTTTTCATTAAAATGTCATTATGCATGTTTCAAAAAATTCAGGTTATTCTACAAAAACAACGACGTAGATGTAGTAGAATTCTATTCTCTTTGGGGTGCTTCATTAACGTGAGTCCCCTTGCCTTTCACGAGTTGTCATTCTTATAACAAATGCTCAAAAACATTTTCATTTTCCACGTTGTTTCTAGATAGCGCTAAAGTAATTATACGCATGTGAGTAAAAAGTTAATTTGGAATGATCTCCAAGGGTCAATTTGATCCCATAACATGACAACATATAAAATATTTTATGTAAAAATATTGCAACTTTGAAGTCTTATAACTCGGAAAGTACTTAAAAAGAAAAACACTTTATCTTAGTGTTTTGGAAAGCTCTCGAGATAAGCTACAAAAATATTCAATAAAAAGTAGGCGGTTTCATTTAAAAAATTGAAGGTGATCTTCACGTGATCTTCAAACAACTATTCAAGGTCAAATTAATTGGTGTAATTAGTGTCATTACAACATCTTATGTCCCCTTCGAAACCATACAACTTTTGTCTGAAACATTTTTGCTGAAAATGCTTCGTTGTATAATATTATATTATTAATTATAAAATAATTAATAACTATATTATTAATATTATTAATACATTAATTTTACTATTATAACGAATTTTTTTAATGGCGTATCATTAATAAAGTATATCTTTTTTTTTCGTAAAACAGTATTTTCGACTGAATATTTCACTCATATTTTATATAAAACCGCAGCCGCCATATGCATTACTGAACTACCTCAAGAGTGTAGAATGTAGAATCAGCCAGAAGTCAGCAATTCCCTAGGATCTATTTTCGTTAAAAAAAATTGTAATTATTATTCATTTATAGTACGTTGAAAATAATTTTGGAATGCAAAAATAGTATTGTCAGTATTTTTAGCGCATTTTGGAAGACATAATCGAACACATCTCAGTGAGCCGCGCGCCTGGTAGTGATGTGCCGCCGTAACGTTCACACATACTACTAGACCCGCACCTCACCGACATGCGCTTGGTCGACAGATTGACTAGATTTTACTTAAGAATAACTGCTTTATTAAACATTAGAAAAAAATGGTAAAGGACTTTTTTGTTCAGTTTACTACACTCAAAAAAGTGGTTTTGCAACCATAGCAAAAATTTTCTGGGTGCGCAAAATTAACTGATGTACATAATAAATGATTAATAAGTACTGGGATATCGTATGTTTTACACTTAATTCATTTAAATTTAAGTGATAGAGACAGAATTTATATCTGAACTTTTTATGAAATTTAGAAAGAAGGTTTTTCTGTGATGCCTATTTATGTTAAGGCCAAATATAATTGTTATAAAGTTTAGCTGTGGTACACAGAAAAAATTAGTGGCGAGAAAAATGAATATATAATTCTCACACCTAACATATTTATATGACACGCCCAATCTCTCTGGCTTTATTTTAAACAATGTTTCGCGCTCAACTGTTATTACGCAGCAAGTAGTGCTAGAATGCCCGTAGTGGAAGAGAACGCACACAAGCGAAATCGTGTAAATAGTTGCTTTCCATTTGCACTCAACTGATACTCAGTCACTCAGTTATGTGAGTATTTTACTCAGATAAAATGTCAATTGTTCAATGAATAAAAAGAACGCGCAAGTGATATTGCAGGTTCATAACCTTACTTTTGTATGTGAGTCTAGACTCACTGAAGCACACGGTCTGGATCGTGTGCAAAAACTGAGTTGAATCTCATTTTCTCAGCATCAAAAGGACGTGCATTCAACTGAGTTATGACGTGTGTATAAGTGAGAATTATCTGAGTTTTGATATAAATGGAAAGCAACTCATGTGATGCGTAGAGCACTCTGTAGGTTGCGTGTTGCTAGCGTGGACATCTGGGATTGCGTTCCGTTTCATGCATAGAGCGCATAGATCGTTTGGAAATCTATAATATAAGTAACGTGAACTATAGATTTTCAGGCGATCTATGCGCTCAATGCGTGAAACGGAACGCATCCTGGCATTACTGCATGCAAGTCTGTGCCGGTTCATTGTGCAGTGAGCAGCGAAAAGTGAAGAAGTTAAAACGCGATCTGAAAATAATCGCATTAAAAAGTATTTTTGTGAAGTTTGTGATATTTGTGTTCATTATAATCATGCCAGATAATAACGATGACATGATTATCGTTATGATGATTCCTGATATTTTAAAGACATGGAATCTCGATCAATCGACGCATCGGCGTTTCAAAATAAGTACGAAAATAAATATCATAAAGTTTATTTATTAGTTATTCCATCAGATAAACAATTACATTAATTTATATTGGAATAAATTAGCATTTACATCTTTCGTATTCAACACATTATGTTACAACAAAAATTTGTTCTCTTGTCTCTATAATTTGTACATCAACAAATTATAAATCTTTCTCAAATCTAAATATCTCAAATCAAATATCTATCATAAAGTTCATTTTCAGATGTAAATTTAGGAAATATAAAACATACAATGTGATATTTTTATTTATTGATAAAAGGTGTTAGAGAAACATAGAAGTTAACTTTATATGACAATCAAACAAACATTTTATCACATATGTAAATGTTTATATTTTGTAGGTAATTGTATAGAGATTGATGAACTTCAAACTCTATTAGAACCTAAATGGATATTACATTCTCTCATTCTAGTTCCTGGTCATAGAATGAGATTTATAAAAAATTTAAAAGAATTAATTAAGGAGAATAAAAGTGAATTAATAGAGGTATGGCATAATTAGTTAATATAGTATTTAAAATTATAAAGAATATTAAAGGCACTAATTATTCTTATTGCAGATACATATATTGAATAAGAATAGAAATAATGAAACAAAATATAATTTTTTTTGTACATTATGTTAAAATAAATTAGTTTTTTTTTTAGGTTTTATGCCATTATCTGCGTTTAACATATACGCAAAGCTATCTTTTTTGTTTAAAAAAAAAAAAAATATATATATATATATATATATATAATATTAAATTTATGTCTTATATTTTTTGTGAAAATGAACTTTGTGATAAAGATTTATAGTTACTTGTTAATATTTATGAATTGAAAAGAAAATTTTTGGTATATTTTACTAATCTAATCTATTACATAATATGAATAATATGAATAATATGAATGGCGAAAAAGTTTATTACACACATACACACATACACTAGAATTTACATTAAATTTTTTTAATATAAAGTATATCTAAAATAAAATCTCTATGTAATTAAAATTCCTTTAACTTATTACTTTATTCTTAATTTTTTCTCTCTATTTTAGAATATTAACGGTTTTAAAATATCATGTATTAATGACAGAAAGGAGAATAATCCTATTCCTTCTTCATCTAAATCAGCAAGAATATTTTAATATTTACTTTAAATATTTATTTCATAAAAAGTATAACAAAAGTTTCTGATTTTTGAACATTTAAATTACACAGGATACTTCAAATTTATCATTAGAAAATATTCAAGAAACAAATATATCAAAAAATATATCTTCAAAAAAAAAGGAGTTGAGAGAATAATGAACCCAATATAATATGAGGTGAGGTAAGTTATCAATAATCTGATATTTTAAAGTGTTTTTGTACACAATACATATTGTGTATTTAAAAAATTTGATTTTCATTTTCCAAGAATTTTGAATCTTCTTTTCAGCAACTTTGACTTCTTTTAAGTTAATCGGCTACAGGTAGATGTATATTGCAACTAGCGAAGCAAGGCTCTTGCTTGAAACAGGATAAGGATAGAAACAAATTATCAGAAATTATTATTGAAGATGAATTAAGCAAATCTGAAAAGTAAGTCTATTTGTAAGCCTATTGATTTTATATTGTTTAATAAGATATTGATTTATTGAATATTTTAGATTAACCCTTCTACAATAATTTTTTTTTTTTAATTATTTCAAATTGTCTCTTTTTCTTAGAATGTTTATATTTCTCTTTTCTCAGAATTTCAACTGCTGGCTTTGCTGAACTTGTAGGTGCTATACAACATATATTTCCTGAGGAAGATAGTGTAAGATAGTATAAATCATGGATTGTTATTATCAAATATATATAGTGACACTTTTTATATATATTTTGCAATTACAGTGATCTTATTTTGACAGGATCTTTATTTTATTTTATACAAATATTCAAATGAAAGGAAACTTTTAGCTAAAAGCAAATTAATACAGAATACTATTCTATTCAGAAGGAATTCAAAGCACTCGGTATTATTAATCAAAACAAGGATCAATTAGATTCTGAGACTCAAGACTCTCAAGATAATTTAGAAGGTTGGTTGTGCGATTTTTATATTTGCATTTTTTTCTAATAATGTTAAATGAATATTGAAAATAAATAGGTGTTTACTTTAAACTTTTTTGTTTACATTTTTGTAATTTATTTTGTAATTTATTTTATAGAATTTTATAGCATTTCTATAATTTTAATTTATTTAAGTAGATAATGGTCTACAAGAAAAACTTAACTTTCTTGAAGAGAACATAGAGCCTTGGTCAACAATAGTAGAGTATTGGACGGATACTTCTAAACTAAGAATTTTAAAATTACATGCTAAATCTTGGTTTACAAACAAAAATAAAGGCAAAAATAATAACAAAAAAAATGCTAATGTTAAAAATAAGCTTAAAAGGAAAACAATTCCAAAAATCGCACAAGTAGAACAAGAAAAGAAAGAAGTGGAGAATATTTCAACTTATATGAATAAATATCTTCATCACTCTAAAGGAAAAACTTGGATACACTTTGCTTAATATATATAATAATATTATTTATTACTCTGCATCTTATGGCATGATAAATTCAATTTAAATATGTAATTTTTTATTTCAGTTTGAAGATTATAGACAGAAATAGATTTTGATTTACTATATCCTGACCAAAAACTTAAGGCTTACAATTCTTACCAAGATTTTTTTGATCGAATTATACAAGCTCTCAAAAACAAAGAAAGTAAATATGAGGCCTTAAAAGATAATTTGTTATTTCTAACACGTGATGATATTTCAGAAGGTAATGTTAAGGATGGTTTTATTTTCATTGAAATTTTTTTTTTCGTGTTATTTTTTAGATTTAAAATTATTGTCACTCTGTTATTTAGACACAGTTGTGACTGTTGTCCGCCAATCTGGCAATGTCCTTTCATGTACAATGTATAGTAAATATTTTCATGCTTATAATCTTACCAAATTGCCAAAGTAATATCAATTTTAGTTACCAACCTTTTATTATTTACCTTTGTTATTTTGTAAAGACAATGATGGAAAGTATAATATGTTACATTGCATCATTTACTTTAACAACTTAAGAAATATGTAATAAAGCACTCTCTCTTATTCATTGTAAGAAATTATATTTATAGTTATATTTATAGTTTTAGTTATAATATATTAATTATAGTTATAATATATTAATATATTAGTTATTTAGTTATTTAGTTGCAAATAAACTTTATTCTTTATAATAAGATGGTTTTATCATTTTTCAATATATTAATATATCTTCCCTTATTAAGAGAGTTCTATCCATAAACATAAATACTGATCCTACAAATATAGATACATTTTATAAGAAAAAATAGGCCACGCTATTTTTTTTCTTTCTGTTCACGAATAATGGTAGGTCAAATAATTACTATGAATTAGAAAGGTACAATACTGAGGTAAAAATTTGACTTTTTATTTTTCCTGAATGCAAAGATATAGTGGCCATGTTGGTCAACGCGCCTGTCTTTTTCTAAATTGAATACATTTGTTTAGTATTTTAGGTATGCTAAAAAGTTATCCAGTCAATCGGATCATTCGTGTCCTGTGCAGATATAAAATAGGTAAAACCGAGAAGAAAAGTCCTTTATTACTTTATGATTTTTGCAATAATTAATTTCTCAATAATTATTATGAAAATCGCAAAACCGTAAAGGACTTTTCAATTTTATCTGCATACGATGGGTGATGTAATTGACTCCGAACACCTTGTATAATCAATTTAGCTAATATAATAAAACTAAGTTAGCTGTGATCTAGAATATGTTGCTATATTATTTCGATGCTGCAATTATAATCAGCAGCTATATTTTTCACAAAGATCGTTTTAGCTGTAGTATCAAAGCTCATATTTATTCACTGCAGTGATTAATCTTTGGTAATGAGACCTAAATTTTCTAAAAGACATTACAAGAATATTGCTGTTATAAATTCTATATGTGACCAACAATATTCTAGATACTAATAATATTCAAGATACGAAAAATAGCGATAAATTTTTGTTGTAACACCTAGAAATTTACTTATATCAGCAAAACAGTTTTTTAAGTATATGCTCTACCCGTTCACGAACATCACAGATGCTTGGGACTCCCTGTATAAAAGAAAGTATACATACAGACACACACGTACACATCTACATACTCACACACCCACATCTGCACACACATTGTATGTGCGTGCGTGAGTATGCGAAAATGCATGGCATGTATGCGTGTGCGCGCGCGTGTGTATATTATATGTGAATATTTCAATTTTTAATAAAAAATTTAAATATGCTAAAATTATTACAATAAATTATATCCAAATTTATTATTTATACAATATATTAAGCGATATATATATATATATATATATATAACAACTATTAATATTTATAAATAATTTTTATCTCTTTTAAGTTTCACGAGAAATTTTAAAATAATTTATAGGATATCGAAAAAAAAGTTGATAATCTTGAATTCTGAAATTCTTTTTCAAAGTTATGTGAAAATCAACCTAGTTTGTTTAATTAAATAATATCCCTAATTTTTTTTTATAAATTGATTTCTCGCATACTTTAACCAAATTTTCACTTTACAAATACGATATTACATAAACTAATGAATGTTTTGTCCTTACTTTGGACAGCGGAGTGTAAAAAATAACAATTAAAATTAAACGCAATCCTATCAAATATATTAAAGTATGCATACTAACTCCCGTGCTGACTCTTATCTGCCATTTTAATTGTGATTTTGAAATTTTTAATTTAAAGAATCTGTACTACTTACATTTAATATCTTATATTTTAATTTGGCACAATTTTACATACATAAACTACCCAGATAGCCAAGTCTGTTCAAACAGATTTTGTCAAATGTTTGCTACAAATTTTTGTCAACAGAAAGACTGCAGACTATACAAAATCTATTATATCAAATAATGATAGCAGAACATCAGCAGAAATATTACAAAACCTGCTGACATATAACTTGACAACAGATCAATAACAGAAACTAAATAGAATTTTGTACAGAATTATTATATATATTTAATAGATAGAACAGAATAATTATTATATGTATATAGCAGATTAGCAGCAGAAATTGAACAGGATCTGCGCAATGCAATTTGATGTCAGATTGATGCAGAAACCGAGCAAGTCTGTGCGTACGCATTTTAATAGCATATTGGTAACAGAAATTGAGTAGGGTCTGCTAGCATGACATGATATCAGATTAGCAGCAAAAACCGAGCAAGATCTGCGCAATCTGACAGCAAATTGGCAGCAAAAATTGAGCAGAATCTGCAATAATTTATTGAAACAGTTTATTTGCTTATCGCTATGCGACGCAGTATTCACTTTCTATATCTCGTATTCAAGTTCTTATCATGAGCGTATATGAAGCCTGCAAAATGCGGCTAATAACATACATAATTATTTCTATCGATTCAATTTTTTATACGATTCCCATACAGAGAATTCAGATATTAAACTGATTTTTAAAAAATCGGACAGATAAATGTCCGATTTCATTTATTCAGACAATTTCTGTTCTAATAAACAAAATTATTTAGTTATTATTTATGATTTAAAATATAAATCTAAGATATAAAATAGAAATTCCATTAAATAAAATCTTTAATTGTATAAATTAAATTATTTAAATTTTCCAATATTTATTACATTAATATTATATATTATATATATTATATACTATATATTTATATATTATTAATACGAAAAACAGAAAATGACGTCCCGTGAATGTGATATATCGATTATTGACATCATTTTTGGGTTTCATGAGATCTAATTTAGGATGTCTAATTATTTATGTTATTTTGTGACCAAAATTTATTGTCATTTTGTTACTTGGGGTTCTTTAAATGTTAAAGTGAAATGTTAAATGTTTAAATGTTTAAATCTATTTAAATGTCCATTTTATATAAATGTCTAGAAGCTGCAAAATCTGCTTGATTTCTGCTGTCAATCTGTCAGCAGATTATGTTAGCAGACTGCTCGGTTTCTGCCGCCAAGTTATGTCAACAAAGTCTGTTCAAATTTTTCCGCCAATCTGTCGACTTATTATATTAGCAGATTCTGCCGGCAAAACATTAGCTGAATGCAAACGCAGTTGATGTCAGTTTATTAACAGATTTTGATTAAATCTGCTATCAATTTGCCATCATACTGCTAACATTTTGCTTAAGGGGTATGGAATATTTCATAAATTTCACCTTTCAATGATTTTATCTCAATACTTTTATACATAAAATAATTAGAAAAATGAATTGGTGTTTTTGATGTATAACACATTTAATTGTTTTTAAAAAAAAATATGTAATTTACAACGAGCAACTACAATTAATTTTTAGAGGATTAAATGTATATTAGAACAACGCTTTTATATACATTAGTTTTTTAGACATCCACGTAGACTTGGGCGCTCTTTTTCTATTTTTTTTTTTTAAGTAATTTTTTTAAGCGGAATCTAATAGCCCATATTGTCAATTGGCCAATTGAGTACGAATCTTTTGATCTATTAAGGCAAGGCCATTGCACATTAAAAAATTTTAATCGTAATCGTAAATCCGTAAGTAAATCAACCAATCACAGTTCAAACATTCTTATTATGTTTAGAATGTTTGATTGTGATTGGTCAATTTTCTTACGGCCTTATGATTACGACCAAAATTTTTTAACGGCCTTTAATTATTAGTTATCCTAAACATTAGTGATATGTTCGAATGTGTGCTATCGGGATGTGTACTAACAGGATTTTCCCAATTTTTTTATGATTTTTAATTTTTAAGTCAACTTACTTTCATCGAATTATATTTATAAGATTCTTTCTCTCTCTCATTTTATCGTAATATGAGAGAAAAAGAATTCTACAAATTTTTGAAAATTAATCATTATTTTGATATATGTTAGAGAAATAGCCATATAATAGCTTATAGCTCAATAAAAATAGTACAATTAGCAATGAATCTAACTCAATATCTCTTTACGGATTTTCCTTTTTTGTGCAATGTAAAAAAATCGTTAATAAGGAAAGAAACAAAAGAAGGAATCGACTACTTCCGTTGATGCGTTTTTGATGTTTATTTTTCAAACTGTTTTTATTTTTTTTTTTTATTTTTAGTTTGAACAACCGCAAGTTGGCAAAAAATAGAGAAAATGTTTACGAGCAAAACTGTCGTCATGAATAGAAAGCCCGAATAAAGTTATATATACTATCATCGTTTCACCTCCAAACTAGATCCTTTCACTTTTTAACCCAATTCCCATTGTTAAATCAAGACTATATTTCTGTCATGTCTGTTAATTACCAAATTATTTGTAATTAGGATTATGTCGTTGATATTTTTTTTATTTTCATCATTGTATTTTTTTTAAATTAAATAAATATTGTAAATAATTAATTTATTTATTTGCATCTTTAAGTTGTATTAAAGTATTAATATACGTAATAAAAAATTAAGTTTGATGTATTTTGCTTGTAATTTTATATCTTTTTTATTTTCCATGTATATGTGTACGTTGGCGGTGAAACGAATGACATATGTAAAGAACAATTAACACAAATCCTTGACGTTCCTTGGCATGAGCATCTTGCTTTTGTCACAGTTCACTCTTGCAGATTAAGCTGTGTAGGCGTATCATGACGAATAAATGTTAAAAATAGTTTTTACTCATTTTTGAGAGGAAAACATTATATAAATTAAATTGTGCTAACTACTAAAATATCTTTAGAATATTATGAACTTTTCTCCACGAATGTAATACGATTGTGTTAAATGTTTATAGTGCAAACATTAGAATCAGATTACAATAAAAATAAAAACTTTAAACAGTTTTCTGACAGAAGAGGGAGAAAAAATAAATTTTTTTTAGTTTATAGATAAAAATCGATCCTGCGAGCGATGCGACATTTTCGCCAATAAAAGTTGGATTTTCATGTGTTTCTCTTATAAGAAAGAAATGTTTGTTTAAAGTGTTTGTTACGATGATTTTCCTCCTCACTCTTTAGTACTAGCATGCTATAATATTAACTTATGCGACGGATTTGCCGCATAACCGCGATCTTCCATGGATTGCGCCAGTTCCCTTATTTCCAAGTTTCCCCACTCATGTTTTCATCTGCTTGGGTCCATGGAGAATGTGCGCCAAGCATAGTATCGTATCAAATACCACTGTGCAAGGTGTTTCTCGCGATCAAATTTACGCAGAGAAATCTTTTTCAAGAAATTTCTTAGAAAAATAAAGAGAATTCAACAACTAATCACGGTCAATTAAATATGAGGACTCTCTGGAATATCATCCTTTGTCTTGTCGCTGTAATAGTTGCGATATATGCCAAGCCCATGATTTATAAGAAGAATGACGATAACGTCTTCGAGCCAGGTGAGCAAACAATTTGCTATTTGCTATTTGTTTGAATGCATTGCTAATGAGAAATTAAATTGAAACAAAATATATTTAGATACATTTTACTAAGACTAATTTAAATATCCTTCTGCCGCTATTTCTCACTTTCGCTATGTCCTGTGTATATTTCCTATGAAATCCAAACTTTCATTAGCAGACGAGAAATAATAACATATGTCACAGTATATCTATATACAAACCGCATGTTTTCCAATACACATCACTTACGCAACATACGTCAATATAGTTTCAAAACAAAACAATAAAAATGTGGATTTATTATCTGCGCTACAATAAAAATTACATGCGGAAAGTTATAGCATGACAGTTTTCCGAGTTTTGAGGCGATTCTAAAATTTATTTTTATTCAACAAAGATAAAAAGAAATCTTCTTAGCTTGCGTAATTTGCGTAAATGTATTATTGTTTCAAAACCGATTAAATAAAACAATCAAAAAAATAATATTAATTTTATTATAATTTTCCCCTAACGCAAAAAAAACAATAAACACGACATTAAAAAAAAAAGTTTTAATATTATGAAAAATTTGTTTAAATTTGTAAAAATTGATATTTTTTTCAATTAAAGAATCTTATTGAATCATATAAGTAATACACGCATCTCTTCAGAGAAGTGGGCATGGAAAGAACTTTCACCGTAATTATTGATGCTAATTGATATAGTGCACACAATGTACTCTTCCGTGCTACTCTCACATCTCTCAAGTATTTTATCGTTGTACATTTTTATTATAAATGTATATTAATCAAAAAAAAAATGCCGTTTAAAATATTACTAATTATAGAAGGTGTCCTGAAATTAAATGTCAAGATTTCGTGAATGGGGATGTGAGAATCGATAAACTAAGGAAATAAGTTCTGTAGAAATTTGTTTTTGCTTCGTTTTGAAGAAAATTGCAAAATAAAGGATACAATAAAATATTCAACATAAAACGTAAAATAACATTAATATTATTAAGTTTATCAAAAAATATCGTGAGATAAAAATTATAGAGCATGAAATTATGAAAAAAGAGAGAATTAAAGTCCTCTTTAAGTAAAATAGGACGATTGTGAATAAATAAATACGTGACAACGCGAGATTATTGTATCCTGTTTACTTTAATTAATGTTTTACATTTCTGCTATCATTAAGAAAGTGACAACATAAATAAATGAGTGTAAATAAATAAGTAAACTGAAATTAAAAAAACCTTTCATTTTTTTACTTATTTATTATATTTAAGTAATAAATATTTATGTAAACAAGATACATACATACAATAATTTCTATTATCACGATATTTATAATCCTCTAATTTCATCTCAGGAAGATTTTTATTTTCTCTTTTTCTTAATTCCATGCTCTATAATTTTTATGCCATGATACTTTTCAATAAATTTAATAATTTTAGTGTTGTTATAAGTTTTCTAAAAAATTTTTTTGTTTCTTTTTTTGCGATTTTTTTCAAAACGAAGCAAAAACGAGCAAATTTCCAAATATTTTTTGTTATCAATCTTCCTAACATTTTGGAACACCATAATAAACATCGATTTCTTAAGACATTCGACATTTCACGTGAGCCGATATTTGACAGGTATAAATAAAGAGCTTTCTAAACGACATATTATTTGCGACAAAATCAAGGTGAAATGCTATTTATAATTTTTGTATTCTGCAATGCAAAAAATATTTGAACACGCTAAATACAAAACAAAATATATATTAGGATACATATATACATTAAAATATGTGACGCATGAAATTATAAATAGAATTCTGTCTTTAATTTTGTCGCAAATTATAAATTCAAAGAAGCCTTAACGGAATAGTGACGTCAGTCAGAGTAATGTGTAGGTTTGATTACGTGAGATCTACATATATTGCTTAATAAAATTTTAAAAAATCTGTATATTGTATATTATTGATGCAAAATATATATATTATCATCAAAATATATATATTGCATCCGACACTACACACATATATATATATATATATATATATATATATATATATATATATAAAATAATAAATTTACCATAAAAAAAAATTATTTTTAATCAAATAACAAGATAGAAAACATCTCATATACAGGGTCCCAGACCATCCGTTCCATCTATTAAAAATTAAAGAAGTGGTTTGAAAGAGAACAAAAATATCTATTTTATAAATTGGATATGTTCTATCAAATGATAATATTTTCAACCACTTCCAATCGGTAAAATGGGCGATGAAGACCGGAAGTGATATTTTTTTAATGGAATATGGTATTTTTTATTTTTGATTCGAATTCTATGCAAAAAAATGTGAAATTTTTCTATCAAACATTCTTTTGAAAAATGTCATCTATAATTTTCAAATGATTTAAAATTAAGTTGAAACTTCAAGCTTTAAAATTTTATGTCTATGACGATTTTTCATCGAGTTTCAGCGGTTTGAAAATAATCAAATTTTTAGGGTATGAAATGTATTTTTTTTTAAAGTACAATAACATTGTATATATTATCCTTGGCTTGTTGTTATAATGAGAGAAAGAAAAAGAAATAAGAGAATATAATAAGAGAAAAATAATAATTTTTTTATGTGAAATTTTTTATGTTAAATCAATATTTAAATTTAATTGTTTAATTTTACAAAAATAGCAAAAAAGAGGAACAGAAAGGGAAATGATGTATTTTTATGGAAAGAAAAAAAAGTGTAATCATAATTAGATAGAATGATTTGTAAAGATTTCTTAGACATATACTTAAAAGTTTCGCCGGTGTTCATATTTTAACATAAAGATATAACAATTATATGTATAATACGTACTTGTATGTGTGCATGCCATTATAATATTTGTATATGTAAACGTGACATTTATGTCCGTCTGCATTTACATTAGACAAAGCCAGCGAAAATGTATGAAATGTATGATCGTTTTATCCCTCTCATATCAGTGCAATAATTAAATTTAATAGATATTATTAGTCTGATATTCAATATACAAAGCATCAATTAATTCACGACCATTAAGTACATAGTCATATAGTTGATAAAAAGTGAATTAAAAAATCTTATAGTATTTTATATGCAATGCTTAATGGAAAAAGATTTATCAAATAAGTTTTAATTGATCAGAGTGCTAATGTTTAAACAGGCATATTAGCCGAGTTAACAAGTAATTTTAATTTACATTAAATCCAGGAATTTTGAAAGAGTCGTATAGTTTTTGATCCTAAATAATTTTTTTGTTTTTGCCTCACCGCTCGTCACACCATACTTAAAAAATAGGCAAAGAGCCCAATTTTTTTGCAATATTTCTCTTTGATTACTTCTACAACAAAAATTTATTATCAATATTATAGAAAAAGAAATTTTCTACAATTACTGTCTGAAACTTTTTTTATAAGTTGGATAATTTTCTACAGCGGAATAAAGTGAATCATGCGACGCGGTAGCGTCGCGACTTCAAGTTCATAAAAAAAAACGCCAAGTATAGAAAAAAGATTCTTTCGTCAAGAGTTTTGCCTACGTACAGGAGTCGCGGCGCTACCAAGTAGCTTATCTGGAGTTTTATGTATTCTATAATCGTTTTAATAAATTTTCGATTAAAATAACTCAGGAACTAAAGCTGTAATCATAAATCTAATGGAATTTTTATTATATATTGTGGATGCAAGCTTTCAATTGCGACCAGCTTGAATAAGATTGGTACAGTCAATCCTGAAGTATGATAATCGTATTCGTTCAGAAACTTTCAGACTTACATACGTATGCTCGCACGCACATGCAAAGTGATTTTATCTCTCAAGGCACGTTTACAGCGTTCATGTACGATTATTCGCTTGGGTGTGCAAATATGGCTTGAGAGACAATGTTGTATAAATGCATATGTATAAGATAATAATGTAAGGTTAAAAGTATATATCGTGCAGATAACAAACATTATGAGTATATATCGCGGAATAATATAATGAAGAAACTAAAAGTGATAAGAATATTGCAAAATAGTGCAACAAAAAAGAAAAGTGTTAAAGTAAACAAAAATCATTAATAACGCGGAATAGGGCAAGAAAAAAAAGTGATTTCTTTTAATTTATGTTATATTGATAAAGTTAGGTTACGTTAGTGAAACTGAATGAATGTTTACTGGAGTGAATCTGTGCATTATTATAATAATTGCCATAATATCATATTTGTGATAGATGCATTGTTAAAAAATGATTATAGAAGCATCGAAGAAATATTTGGAGATTTTGACTGGCCATGTTTTTAAAACTGTAAGCTATAATATAAATTATAATATAAATTATAGCTTATTGAATACGCGCAAACGCGCATTTATATACAGAGTGTCCGGCATCAATTATACACTCGTCGTGTGCAGATAGAGCAGGTAAAACTGAGGAGAAAAGCCCTGTGCGATTTTTTTGTATAACGCTTAATAAAGAAATTATTATTAAGTAAAGTCTGGCCAGTCATCATCGATCTTTAGCTGGATGCATTAGTGAACTGCGCGCCTGGTAGTAGTGCCCCACTGTAACAACTGAGCGCTCTCGCACATTACGAGGCGCGCGACTCACCGACGTGCGCCCGGCTAAAGATCGACCATGATAGGCTAGACTTCACTTAATAATAACTCTTTTATTAAGCGTTAAAGAAAAAAATAGTACAGGATTTTTCTCCTCAGTTTTATCTGCTCTACCTGCATACGATGGGTGGTGCGATTGACGCCAGACATCCTGTATATAATATTTATTTGCATTTTATATATAAATGCAATTAATAATTAATAATTTTAGGTTAAACTAAATGATTAAGCAATAAATTTATGTTAATATAGCAAAATAAATCTTGTAAAAATTTTACCAGAAATATCAGAAACAACAGTACATTGAATATACATTTTTATTAATTGGCTTCATATAGAATAATGAAATAATAAAATGATATCAAAGCATTTCTGTATAATTTCTACAAACATTTTGTGTATTTGTAATAACTCGCAACTTTTGGTTTTGGCAATCTGAATGTTTAGTTATATTTTATATATAAATGTAATTAATGTGTAATTGATATTTTTAGGTCACTTTTAAATGGTTAGGCAACGAATTGCATGCTTATATTTTTATATTAAAACAAATCTTGTGAAAATTTTATCCAAAATATAACATATACAATTGAATTAAAAGCATCAGAGTTAAAGCTTGAAATAGAAATGTTAAGTATCAGTTAATGAAGAAAAATAAGCTAATAATTTTGTTTATAAATTATATAATAAAAGTTTTATTTATTTATTTTCTTGGATTAAATACTTTAGAAACGAACAATCTATTCAACTTTTTTGACATAATAGTTGAACTTATATTTTTAAAGCAATGAGAGGCATAAGCATGGAAATTAATGGTTTATTTGTATAGAGCTGCCTTTTACAATATAATGTGTATTAGAGAGCATTAGAATCTGTCATCGACAAAAAAAATTCAAATTTGAATCCAAATAAGAAGGAAGAATTGAATAGTGATGTTGAATTGCAGATTTTATTACAGTATCATATAAAAGTTATTACATTATCATATAAAAGTTTATAATAACAAGTGCATTAATTAAAAGAGAAGTTTATGATGCAGGTTTAGAAAATGTGAAACATGTTTTGAGGTGTCAACTACAAAATGTTATGGCATTACTTGGAAAAGGTGTTGCAAAAATCCTAATCTTCTTTTCATTTATTATATTTAATATTTCTTTAAAAAGTGTTTTACATATTCTTGATTTATATATTACATATGGAAAATCCTAATATGTGTGTATATATAATTGTGCGTATTGCAGGAACAATATTGAAACGCGAAACTTATATTGCACAATGTTAGATGTAGTTGAAAATACTAGAAATTGGAAGGATATAAAAGTAGATGATAAGAGTACGTAATTAAGTAAAAAATGTAGGTGCTTTTCTTTTTCTGCGTGTTTAGCATTTCTTTTTATTTAAAATTATTAATTCTATAGTAAAATCTATAATAAACCTTCATTTCTGGATTTAATTTTTGAATTCAATAGAAAGAGAGAGAAAGAAAGAAAAATAACATAAGCTTTCGCATATTTCTTTCTGTGTCTCAATACTGTTTCTATGGTACACACAAAAAATTCAAATCTGCATATGTATATATATGTATATATATA